>JACXGJ010001468.1:0-42327 GCA_016801105.1 Esox niger | reverse complement strand
CCCCTTTGACTGGTACTGGAACAGGAAAACGTTCTGACCATTCCAATTGGTCCCAGAAACCGGAACTACAGTGGGTAAGTTGGGTTTGACACTGTGATTGGTTAGGGATGAGTGATGACTGTAACCACAAAGGGCTCGAACTGAAGTTAGGTCAGACTTAAGGTACAGTATGTAGCCAAAGATGGAACAGCGGATGAATTCTGTATGAGTAGTCAGGCAAGCCTGAACCCCAGAGCACCCCTTCCCCGCCCGGGCTCACTCTCTGGTTCTGGAAGTAGAATGGGTCGAAGTCCTCCAGTGGGACGCCCACCAGGTCAGTAGGGATGTCACCAAAGATGCGCGGTAGCTGTTTGCCAGCCTCCAGGTCAGCCCTGGGCCGGGGCAGCTCCACGTCACCCAGGTCCTCCTGGTAGTGCTTGGTGCGCCGCGCCACCTCCTCTGCGATTCTCTGCTCCACGGCAGCCAGGGACTCCCGGGTGAACCGGTGCAAGCTGTCAGGACCCGGTGGTAGCAGCAGGGTGGCCATCTTCTCATCCTGAGTCTCCTGTCCTAGGGTTGACTATACCAGCTGACGGTGAAATGGAGATATGGACAGAGAGAAAAGAAAAGAGAGGAAGTTTGAGAAAGGTTGAGCAAGGTTAATGGTTACGCCATAGGGTGTTGGTTAAGGATCGTCCGTAGCTCGCTTGGGAAGAGCACGGCTCTTGTAATGCCAGGGTTGTGGGTTTGAAGCTCTTACGTTGGCGTGCTCAGAAATGTACAAAAAATGTATGCCCACACTTATGCAAGTCCCTCTGGATAAGGGCATCTGCCAATTTACTTAAATATACACAAGGGGAGTTCAGACTTGATTGAACCCCAGGTTCTAAGTGGTCACCATAGCACCATACGCTAGACATTTCACTACAGGAAGGAACTCACGTTCTTAAGCCACGAGAGGCAGTGATGCTGATTTTATACAATCAGGGTTTGAGAGGGTTTTCAGAAAAATAATGTGTATAAGGCTGTGGTGAAGTGGAACAAGCTCTCGCCTTCTATGGAAACTGATACTGCCAAGCAGAACTTTAGAAAATGTTTTATAGAATAAGGGGACTAGAAATGAAAAGTGGTTTGATGTATAACTGGAAAATAAAACTTAAACATAAATACCCAGAATTTTTGCTTTACACTCTGACTAATTCTTCAATTTCAAACCCAAAGTTATAAAGAGAAAACATCATCATTATAGATCAAAATAAATTTAGCAACCAAATGCAATATTAAATGTTTGTAAAACATATATTACAAAATAACCACAAAAGACATCCACAAAAGAAGTAATTCACTGAGAGTTAACCAGTCAATGTGACATTAAATGTCATGTAAGCATGTTCAACAACCAAGTCCTGAATAACATTGCAGCCCATAACATGCAGTAAATATCCCCTCTGTTTTTTACGCTTTATAAACAGGTTAAATCTATCTGTGTTTGTGACTCAATGGCTTCTGTATTGCCTCCTGCGCCTGTATTCCAAGCATGCAAGGTATCAGCGTTTTCTTCCGCCATACAATTTTTAGCTATTTCCCGTATCCGGGCAGCGTGCATGGCCCAGACCCCTGGCGCCACAAACATTGTGCAGAGCTGAACAAAACGCCAGTACGCTTGGGTTGCTTTTCTCTCCCTCGCAGCATTATTTCAAACTGCGTTGCTTCTGCCTTTGCTTTGACAGAATCTGGCCGTATCACGTGTCCACGTGCTCACATCCTGCTCTGCTTGTTCCCATGTTCGTTTTCGACGCCCTTTGACAGCCCACATAATGATCTTAGCGACCATCAATCCAGAAAGTCATGTGTGTCACGAATTAAATCAATGTGTTCTGTATTGTACAGTGGCTATTTTGTCATCTATCCTACATACATGTAATTCAATGAGTGCCTCTGTTAACTGTCTGTTGTTGCACTGTTTAACGTGAACTCTATACATCTCAATGTAAGCATGGTTGTTAAACCAATGGACGCCTCAGGTTTTTATGTTCTGTTGTTATGGGACCTGAACAACCAATTGGAAGAGACAAGATAACTAACAGAGCAAGAAAAACGGGCACCACGGCCTCCAACATCCTTATAGCACATCCCCAAGCCGGCAGAATGAATGTCCGCATTGTAAAAGCAACACAAGCAAAGAATACTGGCCTTATTGCCATTCCCCAGTCATGGGTCATGTCTATGTCTTTGCAAAATAGGCTTGTTATGGTGTGGACATTTTGACCTTGTGCATGACCCCAACATCACAAGGCCAAGCAGACTGCAAAACCAGGTCGTGTGCATTGAGCATCTAACGGAAGAATATGAATGAAAGTATGAAACCACTATTGGATCAGTCTGTGCTGAATTATGGTCTGGGGTTCAAAACTATGGCCTGGTGGTCAGAATTGTCTCGCTTCATAACACTATAGATTGGTGTTGAGAACTGTCTCTGATTGAACACTATAGCTTGGTATTCAAGGACTGTCGCCGTTCACAACACTATGGACTGTTGTTTAGTGTTGTCTCTGTCGTCATCGCTAGTCAGTGACCTTGGCTATTACACAGTCGCTGGTCACCCCGTAGGAGGTCATAGGGCAAACTGTCCAGAGAGTTTGCTCGTCACAGGTAGACAAACACACACCCTCAGTATTCTTAACTTGGAGAATGCACCGCCAGGCCCCAAAGGCCAGTCCAGATAATTGAATCCTGTAAGTACAACACTTTGTCTGGGGCCTTACAGCGTCGCTGATAAATCTGCTGAGTGCACGGCAGCACCCCCACATCGTCCTGCACGGATCATATCTGAACTTAACTGAATGTAAAGGCCAGCTTGTCAGGCTTGACCGAGGGCTTGTTTAGGAAAATAAAATTCCATCAAAAAATATGGTTGATTCACTACAGAGGTCACCGGCAACATTGAAAGGTTAAATGGCACTCGAATTCATTTGGAGGGCTTGCTGACTGCACCTCTCAGGTCCTTTAGCTACAGCGTTTCAGCACAAGCATCTTAAAAGACGCCTGAACAGTTGAGGAAGAAGCACATGCGGTTTGGGCATGATGGATCCTGATGTTAGTGATTAAGAACAGCCCCCACAGACAGACGTACAACCAGAGGAAATTAGCAAGAGCAAAGATCAGATGGATTATTCTTTGCAAGAACAAGCAGGTTGTAGCCACCAGTAGGACTGTTAAGGGTGAGATAAATAGACAGGAGGGAAATAAAGACTGAAAGCAGAGCCTATCAGAACCCATTCCAAGGAGAAATCTCCAGTGTCTATGTCTTGGCTCTGAAAGACAATCAACTCATTGTAAGATTTCTGTGCTTCTAACGCAAGACAATCGCACTAAAGTAACTTTCACTGTTTTCTATTTTCCATTTTTCTGGTATGATTGCGACCTGGATTAACTAAAGCGAATCCTGGCCAAGAATCATGCAATTTCACTGATGTTTCAGCTATTGGATCTGATGAAAGGAAATCTGTATCTTTTTTAATTTGTATTCTCTTTCGCCTTTATTTAACCAGGTTGAGTCTGGATAAAAATGCATAATGTTGTTGAACATTATATATAGAGCAGAAAACTGTTTAGTCATTCTACATTAAATGTTTACCTAAATAAACGTGTGCACCATCCTTGGGAAACTCAATCAAATTAGACCAAACCTTATCATTTATCTAATCTTAATATTGTCCTGTAGAGGTCAAAATACAGCTTTCAGTGCTTAATTTTAGCATATAAGATCCAGCCCACAACCCTCTGCCCTCTGCCCTCTGCCCTATGACTGAGAATTGACATGGGATCCCTTTGGGAAATCAGCAAAGATGAAAACAATTATAATAAACCAGAAGCATACCAGCAGTGTACCAGCCATACACCAGCAGTGCCGGTGGCAATAGCAGTTGAGGGCTCATACAGAGTCTCACCCTGTCCAACCCAGGCAGAAGAAACATTGAATTACAGGCTGTCAGCGTGATTAATCTAGGTTTTCCTATTAAAGGAACAAAACTACTGGGATTTAAGAAGAGCCTTTGCCCTGGGGGAACGAGCGGATGCGGCAGCATTACTCGTCTTTTGACCTCAAACACATTCACATCTCACCCTCAGATTGTAGGCTGGGGGTGGGGGCGGGGTTTCTGTGAATAAAAACCAACGACACATCTGGAGAACTGAAGAAAGACTGTCGCTGGATAAGAACCATTCTTTTTTCCCTTTAGTAGCATCATTGACCAAATGATGATTGGTTCCACGATTTAGCCCTGTTAAAAGTTTAGTGAGATCATTCGTCAATGGACAGATATTTGGGTGGGTTTGCGCACATGCATCACATTCTCACACGCGTTTACCAATGTAACCTGAGGTTGACTGAGGAAGTTTTCTTCATCATAAGGGCCTGTAATGCACCAGTAACCTTTCTGCTCGATGTATAAGGAAACCGATAATGGGTAGTTACACTGATCCTATCATTACTGTCAAATCACAACATATGGCTTTTTGTTTAACTGATGTAACTTTAAAACTGCAAGCACAACGCCATGAGCATCTTGCGCAGCCATTCCATTCCATGCTTAATTAACAAGAGGAAAGATGCACAACCACATCATTGATGACTGGTGACCCCCTCATTGTGCCTCATGACTGATTATTCATCTGGACACAGCAACTTTACCCGAACTGAACCTCTGTCTAACCAAAGGCCTCACTCTGACAGCAGGGTAAGAGAACAGAAGAGGGCAGGAGAAGATGTGAAGTGGGAGTAAATAGGAAAACAATAAGTCTAGAGGGATTCGGAGTAATTTAGGGGTATTTGACTTGGAAAGTCAGAGCCTCACAGAATTGGAGATGCAGCTTGTGTGTGTGTTTCTAATTGCCGCCACTGTTTGATTAATCAAATGTGTCGTTGATGTTCTTGTCATCATGTTGCTTCTTTGTTGATTGTGGATTTTATTTAGATTTTTTTGGACTGCAGTGTTCCTTCATTTTTCAGAACGCATTGAGGTGTTGTGTAAGGCTGTGATACGTTTTCAGGATTTATTCTCCCACATTCTATATCCACGGTGAATCTCTCCATTCTTTCTCCCTTTTATGTGGAGATTAGCGAGAAAGGGGACCAGACTCAAAACAGGTCTTCCCCTGACAGGATAACCTTGACAAAATTGATGACCACATTTTGGCAACAAACTGGAAGTGCTAAATTATACATCTACTGCCTATACAAAGGTTCAATGGTCATTTTTTTGGTTTGCTCAAAATCAGACAGACCCATAAATATACCCTGTATGTTCATTACCCCAGGATGCTAGTGACTCCAGAAACCCCTGAAATGTAATACACCAATGTTTTTTTCACTTTAATTCTAACTTTTATTTGACCAGGGAGACACACTGAGACCTAAGTTTAATTTACAAATGTGCCCTGGGAACAATAAAACAATAGTTAAATAAACCATTAAATACAAAATATGTACAATTTACATACAGACTGACATTAGCCATCCCAATCAAGACAAACAAAATTCTCACTATAAAAATTGAACACCATTGTTTTTTGACACCAGGGGATCCCAACAACGCTGCAATTGGATACAGGTACTTTACATAAAAATGCAGAACTACCCAACTCAGTAGTTATGAAATTGTCAGTAACATTAACCAGGGTGTCCAGGTGTCAACAGAGAGGTTAAGTATGTTGGAAGCCTGTGGAGCAGGGCTAAATTTACAAAAAAGAAACCCACTTTACACTTAAGTTTCTTAACAAGCTGATTTGTACGCTTCTTAAATGACAGGTCACTGTCAATCCAAATTCCAAGGTATTTGTATGCATGGACCCTTTCAATTATTGAACAATCCAAAGAGTGAAGATAAACGTCAGGTGAGATCGATTGATGTGATTTGAAAATCAGCATCTGTTTGGATTTGTATTAAGTACAATGGTTAAGTGCTTCCTGCACTGCACATGTTTATAATCAGTCTGTAAACTGAACATAGCTATATGGAACGCAAGCATAGAGAATGGTGTCGTCTGGTGTCATCTGGTGTCATCTGCATACAAGTGGATGTTAACTAACCTGATCTGTAGTCACATATCCTGAACTAATCTAGCTTGAATAAAATTCACCAGACGTCCTGTGGCAAAGAGGGCTAGGAAAATATAATATAAATAAACATAACAGACAACACTGGTAACGGCAGAAATCGAACAAACAGTGTGAGCATGCATGTATGTGTGTTGGCACTGTGTGTGTGTATTGGTATGTGTGAAGTAATACAATATGCTTTCTTATGTAAGGCAATGCAACTATTCATTATGGGTGACGACAAGATGAATAACCTGTTCAACTATTCAATGTTTCTCCTGAAGGGACACCAGACCATGGAGTTTGGCTTGGATTGGCTGGGGGGGATTTCCATGACCAGTAGGCTGAGAAATGAAATCTCCTTCCAAGCTCTATTCAAATTGTTGGGACTGCTGGCATTGAACAAGAAAGGGATCTTAACGGGGGTTCATTTCAAGCTAGAGAGGTCATCAATTAAATTGTAGTTTTTCTAAAATGGTTTTATTAATACAAATGTACCGCGTTTGAGCCTGGGGGTTGTCTGATGTCTACTGAGAGCCTAGTGAAACTGAAAACATTTGACTCCAGTAATAAAACCAATAGACAGCCAGAGTTTCCAAACAAGGTGCTCTAGATTGGTGGTAAATCTCAACTTCTCATACACCTAAGCTCAGAGAAACTTTGAAATGTTTACCTGTTGTATTGAATGTCCTTTTAGGGCAGATGATTCTTTACTGGGTAAGAAGCCTGGCTCGGCTTCTTACCCTGTTTTGTTTTGGTATTCAGATCATGCTTTAAATTGCCCAGGTTCTGTTTATGCTAAGGCCTTGTTAACCCAAACCCTAATTGCGGTCCATTCACCTGTACATCAGCACCATTCACGTAGAAATGATTGTCTTTCACGTGTACATTGGTGTCATTCAGGTATTCACTGGTGTCATACGATGTGTTTATCGTGTCATTCACATGTTCATCAGTGCCATTCACGTGTTCATCAGTGTTACTGACATGTACATTTGTGTCATTCACGTATACATCAGTGTCATTCACATGTTCATCTGTGTCATTCACAGGTTCATTGGTGTCATTCACATGTTTATCGTTGTCATTCAAATGTTTAGCAGTGTCACACACATGTACATCAGCTGTCTCAAAAAAACCTTCCAATGTAGTTGATAAAGATAACAACAGGGGACCTAAAATGGACCCTTGAGCCAGAAGACATCACAAACAAACAATAACATGTAGACAGACAAAACAAGACCAAATGCCAAAAGTTCCATGCTGAGAAGAGCCACTGGTAGAACACCCCCAATCCTGTCCTTAATGCTATATCTCATGCTTGGGAGTGGCATGTCTTCAGTGTTGGCCAGTGATGGGAGGATTAATAGGTGATGTATTAGCTGGTGTTTATCTACACTGTGTGTATTTGTGTGTGTGTGTGAGTTTGAGGTGAGAGAGAGGGACAGAGTGAGAGGGAGTGAGCATTTGTGTCAGCCAAGTCATTCAGGTTGTCTGACTGACAGGGATATTCACGGTTCAGGGGGAGTGGCTTAGGCTGTGCCACCACTTCATTTGGTTAAACATGGGATCCACCCAATCTCACCGTTAAGCTAATGAATGCTGTCAAACTAGAAAACTGGGACAGGAAATAATGAAGACCACCTGAACAGATGGCTGGGAGGTGGTTGCGCTCCTTCTGAAATCTATACTCTGTGAAGACTAGCCAGATCAATTCACTTGACAACATTAAGGCAACGTTTAGAAGAACAGTAGACCAGCACTCAGCCAGGTGGACTCCAAATGTCTGGATTGGAAACAATAGAATATAAGGATTTGATGACGGAGAGAGAAAAATATAAACTGTACTAATGGATGGTTTCTGTGGAAAAAGTTGAAGTCATGTTCTGGACTTGAAAGCATAATCAATAGAGAGTACTGTTCTGTCTGTGAGAGACCATCCCCATGTGTGTTGTTGAGTGTACATTCCCCTCCAGAGGTCCTTGAATAAGATTTTTCTTTCTCACCGTTTCATGGTGATATTAATTCTTCTGCATAATTGTACTCTGATTAATGTGACTGTTATCCTCACATTTCATGGGGGGGTGCTATAAAGGGGGAACACATTAGGAAGAAAAATGCAGTAAATCACAGCATTTAAAAACCGCAGCATCTCTGTCAATCCCCAGCCAATGTGCGGAGGTGTAGAGCGAGAGTGAAGGGAGAGATAGAGTGAGAGAGAGAAAGAGAGGGTGGGAGAGAGAGGGAGGGAGTGTTCATCCGCCTATAGGGCTGTGATTACGACTAATCAACCTGCTTAACCCCGCACAGCCCCACACTCATTCCCTGCATGCTCTCTCTCACCTCTCTCTCTGTGTCTCACCCCCTCTCTCACCTTCCCGCCTCCCCACTCCCCTCTCCCACAGACATCGCCCGGCTTTGGGCATGTGCCGAGAGGCAATTAGCGATAAATATGCTGATTAGAGCACGGAGGCTCCCGGATGCAGCTGGGAGGCCGAACACAGACCAGACAGATTACCATGGAGCTGGAGAAGGATGTCACAAGCCGCGGAGGCAGTGACTGTCGCAGTGCCATCTGGGACTGTGTGGAAACTCCCCCATCATGGAAGCTAATGTCACTGCTTTCTTGCAAGAATCCCCCCCTTTGACTCGAGGAGGGCTGAGGTATTTAGCCACGAGGACGGCGCACAGCCGGCCGCAGGTTGCGAGGGGGGGATGTGTCGCTATGGGTGTGTTGTTTATCATGGTGCCTGATTGAGAAGGTCCGTATGTCTGCTGGTGTTCATGTCTACCCGTCTGTGTGTTTGTGTTTAAGTCCACGTGTCGGTATGCCAACGTGTCTGTCTGCCAACGTGTCTGTCTGCCTACATGTTTGCCTGGCCTTGCACTGTAAACCTAATGCCCAGGAGCTCCATCCTGCCAGTGGCAGGGCTCCGTCGCTCAGCTGCCCTAAGGTGATCAAGCAGTGCGCCTGCCGCCCGTGACCTTTGCCCTTCAGGACGGCGTTGTTTCAGCCAGTCTTTGACCGTGTCAGGCCAACGCCACCCACAAATGACCCCTGGACTCACGTTATGGACAAGGCAAGCTGTGATATTATTAGATAGGCTGTTGAAGTCCTGCTAGACACATCAGACACAGCATGTGCTTGCTAAACAACACACACACACACACACACAGTTGTTGAGGGCGGCTGACATACAGTGGCAGGTGTCATTCATTCAGTGTCGCGCAACTTCCCGTTGTCCAGTTTCATAGGCTGGGTTCCAGAAGTGGTCTTTACAAATTGTACTGAATGTCTAATGTGCTGCTAATTCCAGTTGTATAATAATAGCTCCTCCAAAAGCGAGCCAGTTAAGACTGGTAAGGTTCAATTTCCATATACAGAAGTTGAAGCACAACCTATGTTTGACATTTCTCCATCTCGTTTTCCTCTTCCATCATACATCTCCTGTGTTTCTTTTTCTCATGCCTGCTTAAATCATCCAGGCAGCTACAGTGATGCATCTAATCACACTGTCAGTTAGGAAAAGCAAATTCAATAAATGTACTTCCTGTCCACAGATGGCAGATAACAGTGTTTTAAATAACTATGGTTTAGTTTAGGGTCCCTTTCAAGACTTGAGCCTTGGTTGCAGTTTCCAACACTGGGACTAAAACATCCCAAAATGTGCTTAACATTTTTCAGTAGCAGAAAACTGTAGTATAAAATAGAAAAGGAACGGGGCACAATTCATCTCAGACTCCCACACATATCTGTTGGTTTTGAAGAAGGGAAGTTGCCATTTTAATTTTTTCTTTGTTGTCTGGGTCAGGAGTTCACAATCCGCGGTAGTTTTGTTCCAATTACACAAATATGGATACAGCGTGAGAGAAATATGAATTGTTTCCTGACTTATTACTCCCTGACAATTACTTGTGCTGCCTGAAATGTCATCCGGGCAGCAGAGTGATAATGTCATGGGAAGAAACCTTATGAACTGTCCTGCTCTAGTTCAGGGTGAGTCGTCACTCAGTACAGTGTTCTCTAAACTACAGGGGAGAAACACACAGAAGTCACATTCACTGCCAAAGTGATCAAAGTTTGACCTGTACAGTAGACAGACTGAAACTGGAAAAAAGGGCAGTGACACATTAATACAATTCAAAGTCTACACGAGCCAATGACCATGCTGCATACAGCCATAACTGGTTAATCCTGATTAGGGACACATTCATAATGTACACAAACCATGGCTGGTTAATCCTGATTAGGGACACATTCATAATGTACACAACCATGACTGGTTAATCCTGATTAGGGACACCTTCATAATGTACACCGCCATGACTGGTTAATCCCGATTAGGGACACATTCATAATGTACACAGCCATGACTGGTTAATCCCGATTAGGGACACATTCATAATGTACACAGCCATGACTGGTTAATCCCCATCAGGGACACATTCATAATGTACACAGCCATGACACTGGTTTGTCCTGATTAGGGAACACTTTAATAATGTACATCCATTTTTCCAGTTTGTCCTGTTTTGGAAAAACACACTCGTCTGATGAGTAACTATGTTGAGATGAATACTTGTCTTATTGACCTGAACTAATGCCTGAATTTTAGCTCAACATGCAATCAAAACCTTTGGGTTTTAAAAGTGATGAATATGGTGAGTGGTAAAGTTAGGCCTAGGAGTGGCAGAAGCCAGTAGTTATTGTAGGAATGCATATTCATGGTCATAATAAAGTGAACTGAGATACCCGGTCATTTGTTTGACCAAAAAAGAGAATAAACATTACTACAGAGGATAACCATCCAGTCATCCATGGAGACAGGCATACATTCAAGTACTCACAGAGTGTATTTTTATAGACCAGTTTGTCATCTATTTATCAATGCTTATCTGCCACAGAGAAGGTGACCGGACAATACACATTCAGTTATATTCTGAGCTTACATGGAAAGGCTTACATGGCCGATAACAAACTTGAAAGCATACCTTCCGCTGTCACCCACGTGAAATGGTAATGAGTACTGTGAAGTCAAGTGGCACGGCGGTCCGATTTTTCACCCTCTTTGTTATGCTTAAGGCGTTCTCTTCACGTAACGTGATAATGCAACACACGCTTGACCTTTAAAGCAATTCATCCACTTCATTAGAAATAATTAAACTGTCCATCTAAGTAATAAAAATGTTTCATTAGATTTTCCCGAGCCTGGAAGGGGGCATACTATGCCAATGAGGAATCAAAACTAAGCCCACTGCTAGTTAGTGATGTTTACCCAATAATTCCATGCTGGCTTTATTTCCTGATATACCTTAGTCCTGAACAAAGGATCCTAATTTCATTGTATTCAAATGAAGGGCTACACAGTAGCCCAGGGCGGTCCAGCCATTTAAGACAGTGGATGTGTGTGTGTGCTGCGTCTCCGGTTTGAAGTATGGCCAACTGCTCTTTCAGCAAATAACTCCCATACATATTTTCCCACTATTTCTTTCGAAATAAAGCTTAAAATAATTGAGAAAATATACTGGATATTTTGAAAAAGCACTTTTCATTGATTTTTGGGTAATTGCAATTTCTGTCCATAAAAGATCTACGACGTCTTAGCAACCCATCAATTTGTGTTAAATTCACCATCTTCGCTGATATCCATTGCAACCATCATTGGCCATCCATTTATGGCCCTCCAAAACAGGTATTGAGATCTATCTTTTAAAGACCACAACTGGTTGTTATTACCATCGGCACAACTTTATCTTCATGAGCAGTCTAATGGTGATTTATTTATTTGACAATGATTGATTCTAAATGAAATTAAGGGATTATTCTGCTTTATTGGAGAGAAAAACAGTGTTATCAGAGGAGATTTTGTTTTGCTGAGCAGTACGACGAATAAATGCTGCAGAATTACAGTACATGTGTTAAAATTGATTTAATTGGCATATAATGATTCTGATCTACATAAAGTATTATATATGTTGATGTTGAAAACTTCTCTTTATCAACTACAAATGAAAATCTGAAACGTCTTGATTGCAAAAGTATTCACTCCTCTGCTAGGCACATTTAAATAAGATCATTAAGATAACATGCCTCAGTCTGCATGATGCCTTGGACTGAAACCTCCCCTTTTAGGAAGATGAGGTTCGACTGCAATGGAGTGGATAGAAAACTAGAAACTGACAGCCAGTTTCACAGATGCAGATTAAGCCTAGTCTAGAACTAAAACATTTAGTTCAATAGAGAACTCCATTGAGCTTGTTATTTTAGTCCTAGACTAGATTTAATCTGTGTCGGAGAAACTCGCCCCTGAGTGTCTAGGAATGGCCCAGTCAAAGCCCGGATCTCATTCATATTGAAAATCTGTGTTGCAAAACTTCAGATTTGCTGGAAAACGTTTGCCCGTCCAACCTTGCCCATTTAACTTGAAAGAACCTCAGATAACACAAAAACAACTTTTACTGTCATATTTACAGTGGTTAAACCCCCAAAATCTGAACCCCAAATCACCTTAACCCCTCCTCTATTTACCTCATTGCACATTTAGTATTGCCATTTGTACTGCATTTGCCTTCACTGCACATCTACACATTCCACTGGTAATATACACACTGCACATCTACAAATTCCACTGGTAATATACACACTGCACATCTACACATTCCGCTGGTAATATACACACTGCACATCTACACATTCCACTGGTAATATACATATACTTAATAAATACATACATAGTAAAAAAATATAAAAAAATTCTGCCCTCCTCTATTTGCACTTCTGGTTAGATGCTAACAGCATTTCGTTGCACCGTACTTGTACTGTTCAATGACAATAAAGTTGAAGCTAATTAATTTAATTCTATATGTGCATATTTGAGCCAAAGCAACTTTGCCAAAAGTTTTGCTTTTGCTTATATTTAACAGACAGTTCTGACCCTGTTCTGGCCCTAAAATGACAAGATCTTGATCATCCTAATAGCCTTTACATTGATTCATTTCTTTTCCATCTGTTTTATAGATGCAGAATTGCCTCATGCTCTTGCGACCCATTTAGATTCATCTTGTTTGAGATCCTCTCCTCCCCACCTTGTCACATTTGTTTCCTGCTAAAACAGCCGCGTTGCCTGTTTAATAGAGGCCAGCGGCTTGGTGAAGCTCATGCAGGGCTTTGTGCACCATCAAGAGGTTTGGTCACATGCTGTTTTTCTGTTTTGCTCTGCACTACTTTCCCTTCTAGGTTGTTAAAACTATTCAAATTTTGATCTTTTGTATGACTTGGTTTTTGTTATTTGTTTAATTTGCATATGTATCACAAATACATTTGTAACGGATCAGCCATGTGTTAAAAATACTTTTTAGTCCAACATACACTTTCCCGCTAGCCACACACATAGCGAATTCATCTCACATACACTCATCATGGATTGTGCTTGCACTGTTCCAACGGACCTGGCATTTCTATTATTGATGTCTGTCAACCTCCAGTCATTGTCGGACATGAGAGAGTTTGGCAAAACCCGGTTGGAGCGTAGCTACAGCATAGCCAAACCCAGTGTTATGCCCACATAGCCCCTGAGGCAACGGCCCACATAGGCCACGGTGGATGCCAGAATAAATGTGTGTGTAATTCATAATGCATCCGAACAGCCCTCCAATAATAGCTGTGTGTCTCTTCTGTACAACGAAGGTGATGTCACAATCTTTGGAGAGAAATGTACAGTCACAGGGACTGACGTCTGATTTCCAGGAGACATTTCTGGAGTATTTTGCCCCTCCTGTTTGTGCTTAACATGATTCCGTTTAACGTGTGTACGGTTTCATGGACAGCTTACGCTACAGACTGTACTGAAATAATCTTCCAAAACAAGAATGCTCCTCTGAAAAGGAAAAATACTGAAATGACAGTGAAATGTCCATCACATCAGAAAGCATAATTTTTAAATAAATATCTTTGAACAGGAAGTGTTCAAAAGCAAATTCTGCAAAACTGACCTAAAACGAATAAAGAAACTGGGGATATCAGATATGAGCACACTAAAGTCACAAGGGCATCCTGCCTGTAAACCAGTGATGTATAGTCTCCAGCTAAGAGTCCCCCGATGCGCTGCCTTGTAACTTGGTTTAAACATCAATATGGGTACCGAGAAATGATTTACCGACGAGAGACTTCAAGGACAGCCATTTCATTCACTCCAACAAGATGTTTGGCTCAATCTTGTATGTCAGTCATGAATAAAAATGTCCAGACGACACACTTCCCCTGTTGACACAGATGCAATTCCAACTGTATCTGATGTTAACGTTTTGTTAGCATTTATTTATAGTCCATTATCACTGCCTTGGTGCACAATCAATGCCACAAATGTTCAGCTCAGACTTGTTAGGCTAGATCACCATCCTACCCTTCTGACTATATGCTGGTCGGCCCGCGAATATCATGTTAGGGCAGAGGACTTTGATCTCTGTTACTGCTGGCATGATATGGCCATCCTCCGGAGATATTACATTCCAAACCCTGGTTAGAAGGGTGGTAGCAGCAGTTCTTGCCATCTGATCACAAGTGTTTATTCAGTTGTGGGCTCTTGTTTCATGACCGAGTTAATCAAAATTCTGCACATTGCTCAAATTCCAAATCCATCTGTGCACACAATCGAAACATCCTACAAATGCCTCCCTTGGAAGACAGTCGTCGAAGATAGATTTATGGGACAAAGTGAAATATAATCTTGCTTTATGACTGACTTAACGTATGTTAAAATCATAACAGCATCCAGACACTGCTAAAGGTTTTTTTTTTTCTCATTGACAGGGGTGATATGCCACAGATTTACCACAAAAACAAGTCTCTTCAGGAAAATAACTTGTGAAGCTGTGTCATTGATATACATGCAGAACCGAGCATTCACACCTTCTCAGGCGGCTTCATTCATCATCAGGCTTATTGCGTGGTCATTTGCTAATGGATACGCTTAGTCACTAGAACACCTTAGATCAAACAGGACCCATAACCAAATGTAGGCCACTAGCAGAAACCTCTACATAGAGGTCACCCAAAGACTTACTGTAGAACAAAATATCCTTATTATATGGTAAAACACCAATCAATGAATCAAATTAAATTCATATAAAGTCATTTTTACATCAGCAGTTGTCACAAAGTGCTTTTACAAAACATCATGATCATTGGAGGATTGCTCACAACTCAAGGAATTCCAACCAAGTTGACTACTTTAAAAATGGTGAAAGAGTCCATGGACAGATGTTTTACATTGGCGTGGAGTGCTCCATAGCATCAACTCAGGCAAGCGCGATGGGTATTGAGGTTATCCTTTAAACATCTCTGCCTGAGGCCCCCACAGAAGGCACATGTCAAAAACACTGACACTCCATTTGGGCGCTAAACGGGACACTCTAAATTGTTTATTGACCACCCAAAAGAGACGGGGGTTGTTACCCCAGAGCAGGAAAGATAGATAAGACGCAGTGTTGTTGACAATAGTTTCCATGGAGATTAGTGACAGGTCTACAAGACAACTTCACCACCACTACTACTGCTCTGGGTTACATCACCATACACAACACCCTAACCCAGTATAAATATATACACTGCTGTGTAGCATTTGGGCGGGAGTAGAAACGGAAGGGAACACGCTAAAATCCATTTCAAAGTAATGAAAATCTATAAATGCAAATGGAGTTCTTGGTATGGTGCACTACTAATTCTAGCAATGTGGGTTGTGAAAAAACAACCTGCTGATAGCTTGCGTAACCTATTTAACCCTGAGCAGTTGATTCAATGCATCATATGGCGATGGTAGCCAAAGAAGGGCTCATGTACCAAAAGCAATAGAGCCAGTTCTAATGTTTAGGGCGTATGGGTATTTGAAAGACCAAATTCCTTTTTTTCCCTTTTCGAGAAAATACAAAAGATGACAAGCAACACAAATAATGTTGGATTAATCACAGGAAACATTTCTGTATTTCACATGTTCACTCACACATTGAAACCGTTGCCAGGAAGAAAACAATGACAGTTCGGGGTAGACATCTGGGGAGAGCTGCTGAGACAGGATCAGTAGGAGTAACCCCCATGGTGTTTCTTTTTACTGAGACATTGTCAGTGGTATCTCTTAGTAGCATCATGACTTATTTCTAGGTCAATTAAAACAATTTGGAGAATTACATTTCGACCACTGCAAACCGAAAGAGACTCATAAATGTGGGACATAAAGTTTGTAAGTCTTAGTACGCTAAAACCAATCATCTGAGTTAGGAAATTCTTAGAAAGTACCAACACTCTTATTTTCAGCCTTATTGTTATACCTTACGCTGCTTCAAAACTGATTCACAATTTAAAGACATTCTCCATGGTGTCGAGCTAAGTAGACTGACCTATATGATATACATTTTCAGAGATTCTGTGACAGGGAAATGATGCAAGCATTCACATTGTGTGATGCTTGTACTCCCTTATGTCACCAGAGATATACAGCATTAGCCTCTCATTATTATGGTTCAATGATGTCTGTTAGAAAAAGAATGGACATCTCCACTTAGTATAAATCATCTCCATAGCCTATAGCCATGTTAATTTTATAGAAAAATCCTGATTAGGGATATAACATAACTTGACATTGATATAGTTTAATAATAATGATTTAATATCTGGAAACCACATTTGCACTGATTCTTTCCTGTTAAATCATGTTGGCAGGAAACTAGACAAGCTTTGAGAGAATATCCCCGAGTGATTACATTAACAGGAAAACACAGCAAAGCTTCTGCGTAGACTTATATGAATTCATGACTATCTTTCAATACATAGACACACAGTCCAATGTGGCAGGCATACCTGCCAAAGATGTCAAAAAATGTTTTGACAGTTTTATACAAATGCAAAATGTTAATCTGTGTAGTCCCAGGCCCGGTAATGATATTTACTCCCCCCCCCCATAACCCAGTCAGAGGCTCACTCAACATCTAGCTATGGCAACAAAATCTATTTGATGTGTGATCAGATTTCATTTTGTAAGATCATTCTCTAAACAAACACATTAAACATCCAAACGTGTTGCACTGTTCAGTTTTAATTGCAAATGTTTTACATAATGTGTTGTCATTGAGTGCTGGCTATATCGTCCATTGAATACATTTTGGATACTATTTTTAAAAAACATAAACGCAATTTCAATGAATGCAGTTGTCTGCGTTTAACATAGTTCAGACCTTGTCTTTCAGTGCTTTTCTCCTCATTAAACCCACTATCATTTTATGTGGTTGGAGCAGAGGCTTTTAGCAAGTGCTTAGAAATACTCCAAGTTCTGTCACACTTCAAATAACTTT
Organism: Esox niger; assembly: GCA_016801105.1. Lineage (NCBI taxonomy): Eukaryota > Metazoa > Chordata > Actinopteri > Esociformes > Esocidae > Esox > Esox niger. The sequence continues at coordinate 24,905 of JACXGJ010001468.1, read as the reverse complement.
AACCTAGACCGAAATTCGACAACCGAATCGCCACCTTATTGTCTTGACTTTCAGGACCTTGGACAAGAGCACAGCAGTCTGCGTCGGCTAAAAACCTACAACCCGCTCTGCTCTGACAGCTTGGACGTCTGCTTAGCCAGCTACATCTCGAAAGGTCAGTTAGGAGAATAGCTCGCTGTAATGAACAAACATCTCAGCGCCGTGGCTTTTGAACTGTGATAGTACTCTTAGACGTACTATATCTATTGCATGCGTGGCATAGCCTGCGGACACCTGTTGTCCCCTGGTTAAAGTAGTCTTGCTCTCATATTGCTGTTATTTTATTGCTCATTTAAATACTTTTAAAATAGTTTTTTGTAGTTTGTAATCAGTCCTCCGAACACGAATATTAAAAGGACATGGATTAAGACGTGGCGTAATGGGGCAAAGTGTTACATAAACTTGGACAACACAATTGCTAACCTTTTTTGTACATACGAGAAAATTAAAAGCTGACACCATTGTTAGGACGCTGGACGTTCTACTCAGGCTTCGTTGTCATTTTGAACCCATGCAATCAAGCAAAGAGTGGTTCTAAATATGATTACTGAGTGGGGGGACTAATCGCCGTGGACGCTCAACGGTGATTTCTGAACAACATTGACTATGCAAATCATTGAGGGTCACCTAGTTTCGAAACAACTTTTCCCAAAATTAACTTTATTTTATTTTGAACAGCAATGAATATTATCCAAGCCAATAATTCTCAAACTATAATCAAAATCGTAACCTCATTTCTACCACTTCGCCTTCCGCGTCAGGTAAAACAGGAAAAACATGAATCGACATTATTAACCTATGTAAGGATGAAGTAAAAGAAAATCGTATCAAGCTAAGTATAATTTTAATAACCTGTCACTATATTCTGTCCTATCCAGAAACCGTGTGTCAGCCAATTGTCGGAAGGTAATCTCTGAATTATACAGGTTCAATTAGCCATGTTTGAATTTAAAATAAACTCTCGGTGAGCATGCGGACTAATTTCCAATTTACCTGAAATAGCAACCTGCACAGGAAAACAGTTAATAGGAATGTTTAAATAGGTTAGGCTACTTACATGTGAAACTCCGTTATTTACAGCATTGCGTTCCCCTGTCTACTTCAGTTTATTTAGACATTCCCATCCATTGGTAGAGTTACCCAAAGTAAGGCCATGTCGAACTCTCTTTAGGCAATTCCACACGATTCGAAATCCCTCATTACAAAAGCGTTTAACTTAGTTCTTAGAATCAAATTCTGTTAATGCAGTTTTCATCCAGTGTTTGAACAGAAAGCCGAGCGCGTAGATGTTAACCCAACTCCTTATTATGAGGCATATTTTGTTTGATGCACTTTCCAATATATAGACTAGACTCCAAATAAATGAATTAATATTCTCCGTACGGAAAGATTCGTTGTCCACAAATCAGTTGATTTAGTCCAAGTATGACAACTTTAAAGCGCGCCGATTAATAGCAAAAAGCGTCGTTGAGAGATGGAACGTCTTCTGTAACCTCACGGAAAACGCATCCGAATCATTTGATTGCCCGAGACCTGCGAAGTGAGGAACTCAGACGTTCCGCCTACTCTCATTTGTCTGCACTGTTCCGACAGCTCCTCGCCGACTGTGCTTCTCAGAAGGGCTTCATAAAGTTTTAGTCGAGCAAGCAGTAACACGCTCAGTTTAAACAACATAGACACTGAATAAAGATCAGCAAAGAAGTCTGGATAATGAGACAATATATTAAAAAAGCATTAATGATGAGTCAGTAATCTTGCCGGCTTCACACGTCGCAGCAGCATTACACTCTCAGATAGGTTTGCCGTGCTTTTAAATAACCGACTTTTGAAATTATAGGCCAATGTCTATAGGATTAAAGTTTTAGTTGCATACTAAAATTTGATTGATCTTCAACTTTTATTGAGTGTATGCTTAATCCACGTAAAACTGTATATTCTAGTGATGTACAGTAGGCTATTCCCCCTATTCAATTACTTAGAAAGGTACCTATTACCAAATATGAATACAATTCTGTTTAGGGAAGATTCACTCACGGGGATATCTAGGTCACAATTATTAGGTTCTAATGACAAAAAAACAATTTGAACCTGGAATGTATTTCAGGATATTTAATGCGATGTTTCTGAATTTTTTTAATATGGCTATTAATGTACCTACCCAAAGATGGATACAATTTGAATAATTATGCACGTAGTTAAATGGAGTTTATTTAAAGTTTGCATGCAAAATGACTGTAAGTATTGGGGAACAAGCACTTTCAGGCGACGCTCTATTACTTTTAGCTCCTAAAATTACCCCTAGCTTTTTTCAGTGAAATATCATATCCACAAAATCACTGGGGAAGTAGTTCAAGGGTTGTGTTGACAGAATCTGAACTTTTCTCTAAAGTATGCCAATAGATCAGCCCAAATCGTTTACAAATGAGTTAAATACGGTTTATTTCCCGCCATAATGGCATATGTTTGATGATGCGATGGCTCAGTCTCAGCTCAGTTGCAAAATATTCCAAACCTAGGTTCATCACCCCCTCTGCTGGTTAACACGGAACAGCCTTTGATAAATTACACTAAGTGGCATACAGCCTAGCACTTCATATAGCTTTCGACACATCCAGTTGTATTCTCCTATCCTTAACCTTCAACAAAGAAATCAGCTGAGACCACGGTTTCTTTTATTGTTGATTCCTCTATTACAACAATAAAATCACATACAAATGGAAATAAAACATACATTGAGACCACAACTGACAATAAAAAGATGATATGTAATAAATATTAAATGCCTTATAGTCACGAAAACATTTAACTTATAAAAATTTTTTGCTTACCAATGTACAGTATATCACGTTTTGAGGACAGCTGAAGTAAAAATGTCTTCATGAAATAGATTTGATTAGTTCCATTTCATTTATATACTATACCTAATTTTGTGGAAAATACAGAAAATGATATATGGAAAATACATGTTGCTGACAGAAATTGATTTGTAGTTAGATTAAAAATTTTATTAAAATATCTGTATAATGCAAAAATGTATTTATTGAACTTGTATCACTTAAATCACTCTATTCACAACTGCATAGCAATGACCAGCTAAGAATTTTAAAATCATGTTTTGAAATATTGAGTACATCTCAATCTCAGCAAACTGAATATATTATCTGCCCTATCTTATACCCAGTATTGAAGACTTTGCTGGAAAATCTCAGAATGTCAGTAAACGTTTGGCTTTGTAACAGAATATGATAATGTAGACTGCACTATAAATTTGTGTTTTGTGGAATTTGCATCCTTGGATTAACCAACAATTAACACCTTATTGTCTTACAAAATGTTAATGCTGTTTATTTGACAGTAAGTTACAATATTATCTGTATCTTATCAATAAATATAATATGACTATTCTTAGTAAATCATCATTAAAGAGTAGGGGTTGGTGCACAGAACTTTTGAAAATGACAATTTTGGGATATTAGCCTGGAGCAGAACAGACGTTAGCGCCACTGCTCAAGTGACACAGGTCATGCAGATAGATGACATGTGCCAGTTTGTGGAAAACATAAGTGTCACGTAGATGAAATGTTGGCATCCCACACATTTCTCTGACTGTCCTTTTAAAGTTTGTAAGTCCAAGGCACTGTCATTTTTGTCACTCTTTTTAGACTTACACTCACAAAAGTACACAACTCACCCAACTCCTGCCTGTTTTGGCAGAGGGCCGCTTTGAGTGCAGGATGGAAGGCTGACTACACTTGGGTTTTGTTAATCCTAACCCAAACCCCAGATAAAGGGTTCAGACGAAGCCTTTTGAAGACCTCTATCCTTTACCAACATGTTCCAATATCTTATGAAATAGTCTCAGAACTCAAGCCAAAAGGACCTTGACCTTATCCATGTCAACCTGGATTCCATCATATGGACTAGGGACATTAGGTATGTGTTCAACAGGAAACATTTGCTCAGTTCACCACGCTGCCTCATCTGATTGAATACAACTGTTAAAGACATTTGACAACACTAAGGCATCATTTTAGATTAGGAATAGGCAAAAGCAAGATCACCCAGCACCATCTCAGTAAGGATTTGTGATGCTGGGGGACCTGGCTTTTGAAAGCCAACTCATCGACTCAGTCTTTTGTTGACCTTAAGTATAAACAATGTGATTCATGTTCTTTGGTCACAGCAAAAGCAATTACATTTTGCATGTAGGCCTAGTGTAGTACTGATTGGCTATGTAGTACAGATCTTTGTAGGGTTCAAACCGGTTCAAACCTGACACGCATAGATGCACTCTTAATCTGTCTGCAACAAAGTGTGTTGGTTTGTTTTCTAATTAAAACGGTATCTGAGTCTATGTTGATACAGTTATTACCGTACGGGACCTTACCATAACCAGTCTGCCCAAACATCACAATCAATCTTCTGCATCTTAATAACCAGCATTGCAAAGATGAAGGATGTGATGGAAATTTCATCAATAGACACTTAGAGGAGTAAGAGCAGAGGCAAAATGATCTTGGCACAATTTGCAGGTTATTTGCAAAGAGAGAGACATTGCCACAACAAGGAGAGCCCCGTTTTGTTAGTACCCAGCAAGGCGACAAGCAGGAGCCTCTTTCAATTGTAGTTTCATTGTAACTTAGAAGTCACGCAGGCTATATACACCGATCAGCCATAACATTATGACCACTTGCCTAATATTGTGTACGTCGCCCTTTTGCCACCAAACCAGCCTTGGTCCATCAGAAGGTGCGGTGTGGTATCTGGTTGTCGTCAGTAGACAGGGTTAGATCTGTTGACCAGGCATAATGGGTCATGGTTTAAATTTTACTGTATGGGGGAGGTGGGAATTTACTACAAGCAACAACCCTCGTCACGTATGTTTGGCCTTCTTCAATACTGAATACAACTGAATACATTCAATACTGAATACAACTGAATAGATTCAGTTCAGAATAGGGATATGGTGCTTTTAAGACTATGTGGAACTTTGATGTAAAACATGTACAATCATTGCAACAGTAGCATAATCATATAGGATGCTGTATGCTAATGCTTTTAATATAACTGTGAATTGAAAAAAAAATCTAATCATGACTGTGTCCCTGTCATAATTTTCAGGTTTCAAGCGACAAGTCGAAGGTGTGAGATTTCCCAGTGCATGGTCTTGTATCGTTCTTGTAAGTAGTCACACACTCAAAAAGTTACTTGCTTTCATGATTGTCGTGAAAAGAATATATGTATACAACAGAGGTAGGCTGTATACCAGTAGCAATACATATAGCAATATATATATATTATATATATTATATTATATATATATTATATATATAATAACTACGCATATTTGGTAGGCGGGGTAGCGAGGTCTTGTTCCACCCTTTCCGGAAGGGTCCACTTTTGCGCTTTATGGAACCGTGTGGAACTGACGTCAAGCTGTCAACATGTAAGATGGCGGCTCATCATAGACAAAATGCTGCTGGGCGGAGAAAAGTACAGGTACATGTATCTACCTTGTCATGCAGTTACATGCAGATTAGGTGTTTTTAAAGTCTCACTCAGACACGATATATTTCTGCGGAAATGTACATTTTGGGTGCTTATCCAGGGATGTCTTTGAACTCTACGTGTGGTGGGCAAGTGCAGCCGGTCATTTCCCAGTCTGGCATCGCAAGCAGTGAGCTAGCTAGCTTGCCGGCTTGCTTACTATTCTCAATACGTTCTTTCTCCGGGTGCATGCTACTCCGTTTTTTTCACGGAGACCGTGCCTAGTGTTTACTGTGTCGCCAAGCTTTTTTAACGTGTACGTAGGATTATTGTTATTGCGGCTAAAGATGGTGACATCCACACCCCTGTTGACAACTTTCACGTCACGAGGTGGCTGTTCAGAAAACCGCGTCCTCTAGTCGGTTAGTGTACTATAGATGGCTATATATCTGGTATTCAACCATCTAGATGGTGCTGCAATTTTGGTCTGATATTTCCGCGTGGGGTTGATCTTTCTTAGTCTCACGTCGTCAAGCTGTTGCCAGTCATATGCAATTCTAGCAGCTGTGATGAAACTAATACTTTGCCCACACATTCAACATGTATCAGTTGAATACCATAATGTATGTACTTACTGTAGGTAGACATCTACATGCAACATGAATTTGCTTAGAATTGCTTATATAATATGCATTTCAGACACAGCGGAATCTTAACAGTGCAGTGAAACAAAGCACTACAGAATGTCATCAGGCTATGTATGTTTGTCATGAGTAATCTAGTATTTATCCATGGATGGATATTTAGGCAAAACTGTTGGCCTTCTGATAACTGCCAGTTACCTCACCTGACCTTCCCATACCATGATCCAGTTACACAAGTGCCCTAATCCATTTCAATATATTTCCTTGACCCGTATGTATCGCAAGTGTTTACAAGCCATTGAAGGCCCATTTTTTATTTCAGAAACAGAACAAACACGAGTGCTTACCTGTTTATTACAGGCATACAGGGCATGTCAATGTCAAGGATTCAGCAAAACGACGCCTGTCCATCTTCATGTTATTGTTTCACGGTTGCAAATTGCCTTCGTCCGATTCCCTGTCGCAGGTGTCCTACGTGATTAGGGATGAGGTGGAGAAGTACAACCGCAACGGAGTGAACGCCCTGCAGCTCGACCCGGCCTTGAACCGCCTCTTCACGGCCGGCCGAGACTCCATCATTAGGATATGGAGCGTCAACCAGCACAAGGTAACCCGTCCTGCTCCTGCTCACGTAAACCGGGCGGGCGCCGTCACACCCTCATCCGTTTCGGTCAAGGTCACGTTATGGATTCTGATGGCTCCGTCTCACTTCTCTTACATCCCATCTCTCTTTCTTCTTCTAAACTGTCTGTTGAGAAGAAGAAAGAGACCTGCCTGTGGTCAGATCTTTGGTTATTTTGCGCGGTAAATGTTATTGTTTGTCCTAGAGTTCCTGTGTAATGCCACTAATATTGCAGCGGAAGTCTTCTTTATTGCAGCAGGATCCCTACATTGCATCAATGGAGCACCATACTGACTGGGTCAATGACGTGGTCCTCTGTTGCAATGGGAAAACATGTGAGTCACTGTGATGTTGTTAATGCAGTGTTAAAGAGGGGGCTGGAGAACTGTGTCCAACAGAGCCCTCGCAATGGACGGCATGGTTCTGTGAAAAAAGGCTGTACATTTCCTTGGTGCGATTCAGTAAAACACCATGAATGGTAAGTCTGCTCCCAACTAATGAGTAGATTGGGTTGACAGAGTCTTGACTGTTGTTTTAACAGTTTGACCTATTGGTAAACATTTTCAATTGTATTTTTCCATAGTCACACCCTACACGTTTTTAGTCAAATGCCCTGGGCCTTTCAATATCTGCATTATAAAAACACAGGCCCTCAAAATGTCCTCTAGAATGCTGAAAATGTCACCCTACTTTTCTAACCCCATGCCATTATAAAGTGAATTGACTTTATAATGTTTCTGTTATCAACAGTTTCTGTTATTGTTGCTGTTGATGTGCACAGGGCACCAGTTCTGTATCACAAAGTACATTACATTGTATCAGCTGATTAAATGGAGGATGGATGAGACATTTCAGGCAATTGCTGTTAGTTTATTAAAATATAATGTGGCTCTTGAAAATGAATGTCCCGGTGAATAGTCCAAGCATACACCTGCATTTTCAGACACACAATAGTTAATACTAGATGAATAAGGCTGGTGATTCTTGTGCCATGAGAAAATCTTGGCTTGCTAACAGCCCATCGCCCTGTGAACTAGACTGGCTCATCTCTATATTCTGGATATTCGCGTTTGTATATTATCATCATACATTTTCTTTTGCCATTCAGAAGGAAATAACACATCTTTCATACTTCATTGCCTTTTCCTAATTATCCAGTGTCAGAATAATGTTTTTTTTGTGTTCTAGTGATCTCTGCTTCCTCAGACACCACAGTGAAAGTCTGGAATGCTCATAAGGGGTTCTGCATGTCTACATTGCGAACACATAAGGTAATCATATTGTAAAGGGGTCTTTCCTAATCTACTCACCTCTTATTATACCATTTAAGTGTCACAAGAGGAAAAAGGCCAAACTTTATGAACATACGCAGAAGTTAAGTTCATACATTTTCCTTGAAACATTTGCATGTGAAAGTAACTATACAACGCTGTTTGTTTACTCAATGTTTCAGATAAAGTGGAATGAAAAAAACGCAAAATCTAAATGAAAATGTCCCTCAGGAACCCTGGGACATTATTTCATATTTTGGCCTTTGACCCCCGACCCTTCAATGGTTTTGTCTACAGGACTATGTCAAAGCTTTAGCCTATGCCAAGGACAAGGAGCTGGTGGCCTCAGCAGGTCTGGACAGACAGATTTTTCTATGGGATGTCAACACACTAACAGCACTGACAGCCTCCAACAACACCGTCACCAGTGAGTATGCCCTCTCATTGAGGTCCTGATCATTCGGCCCCAAATAGAATAAAAGGAACTGAAAAGGGATTGGTCTTATCCAAAATGAAACACTCATTTAGGTTACTGTTGCATGTCCTATTGAACAGGACCTAGTTGCCATGTCATAGGCCTTCCTTGCACTTGGAGTACTTTGCTTGGAAATGTATATTGTTTTCTTAGATCAGTTTTGAAATGGACATTTAAATTTGATTGGATGTTTAAATTTACCCATCCCTTTAGACATTTTAGCCATTTGTATGCCTTGGGTATGTAATCCATTTAGGGAAACCACACAAGCTGCTGATATTGAAGGATATTATAGTAATATCTTATTTGAGTTGAAGTTAGCCTGTGAAGTATTAATACATGTTCCCCCACATTTATTATTGTTCTTTCACTCATTAAATGTAGCATTAAAATTTCACTCTAAAACAATAATTATGTTGTCTTTAATAATGCTTTTTATGGGCAATAATTTTGAATTTGTTTTCCTCAGCACATTTTGAATGATGGGCATGGATATCTTCTCTGTTCTGTAGTAACTTTTGTGAATGTTGTGGTAAATGTGCTGTTGTCCCCTTTCAGCCTCGTCACTGAGTGGGAACAAAGACTCCATCTACAGTCTGGCTATGAATCAAATGGGCACCGTCATTGTATCGGGCTCCACGGAAAAGGTGAGTTTACATTTGTTTTTGTTTTTTTGGAGCAGGGACAAAGGAACGTTCCTGTTATTCACACACAAGATGTCAAAACTCTCCTGGTGTTGACCAAACTTGCGTTCACAGAGGTGGCAAAGATGAGCCATATCTTTTTTGTTATACAGGGAAGAAATATTTTGCCTACTTTTGTTACTGTTTTCATTGGTGTAATCCTGCCAACAGATTATTTCACCACCACTTTTTATGGTCAAATGTGAGTGTACAGTAAGTTCAAAGTTGTTCACACTTTTCTGTCAATAACAAATTAGATAATTTCTATGTGCCACCTTTCAAAGGTGTTGAGAGTTTGGGATCCTCGAACCTGTGCCAAACTGATGAAGTTGAAAGGTCACACAGACAACGTCAAGTCATTACTGCTAAACAGGGATGGCACTCAGGTACAAATCTCATATCTTATTCATTTCTTATCTTTATTGGAGAGGGCAGGGAATAAGCTGTGCGGGAAGTCCCCAACGTGGAATTTTCTAGACAAATGTTTTGGGGAATTCTGCTAACTTACATAACATGGACACCCGCCTGGTCCCAGTGTCTCTCTGGAAGCTCAGATGGGACAATACGCCTGTGGTCTCTGGGGCAACAGCGTTGCATCGCCACCTACAGGGTGCACGACGAGGGTGTGTGGGCCCTGCAGGTCAATGAGGCTTTTACACACGTCTACTCTGGCGGCCGTGACCGCAAAATCTACTGCACGGACCTGAGGAACCCGGACATCCGTGTGCTCATCTGTGAGGAGAAGGCCCCTGTCCTCAAGGTGAGAGTGGTGGGCTTACTCATGGGCATAGGGCATGCTGGGAAATGTACTTAAAGGGGTTATATGTTGTAGATGCTGTTTTAGACCTAGGTATTTATTGGGCTGTATCGAGTCCAGCTGTAATGTAACATTAGCTTAAATGTGTTAAAAGGTCGCGGTTGCTGTATATGTATCAAAGAAAGTAGGCTGGTGTGACAGCTAGTGACAGCTGCTAATTGTCTCCCCTAATTGAGATGGAGCTGGACCGCACAGCTGACCCCCCCACAGCCCTCTGGGTCGCTACCACTAAGTCCACTGTCAACAAATGGGTAAGAAGCCCACTTGGAGTGAAACGAATGAAACCAGTACCGAACATGGTGATAAAATCTCGGGTAGAATTATATTGAACATGATGCTATGATAGCAGAAACAAAGAAGCGCCATACCCTGCGTATACCTTCTAAGGAAACCCCAGTCTCCTTCTGAGAGCTCTGGCCCTGTGTACGTTGAATGCAGTTTTCATTGGTTGGTTATGTTTCTCACCGTGATTTATGGCAGTCTCTGAAGGGCATTTATAATGTCCGTGCATCTGGCGATTACGACAACGACTCCACTACTCCCCTGACGCCTCTCTGCACACAGCCGGAGCAGGTGGTTAAAGGTACAAACCCTTCCGCAGACACGAAATATTGATAGTTACAAATATGTGTCCTATTGATTTTATTATAAATTGATCATTCTGTTTGATTTAATTTTAAAATGTTTCCACAAATATTGAATGTATAGGGGGGCTAATAGCCTGCTTGTCGAAGTGTTGGGCCGAGGGCAAAGGGTCGTTGAGCAAGGCAGTTATCCTTAATTGCTCCTGTAATTTGCTCTCGATAGGGGCATCTGCTAAATGATTCATATAAATAGAACAGGCATATGCTTGACTGGCCTAAATAGGTGTTGTGTGTATTTCTGTCCACTAGGGGGAGCCAGCATTGTTCAGTGCCACATTCTCAACGACAAGAGACACATCCTAACTAAAGACACCAACAACAATGTTGCATATTGGGACGTTTTAAAGGTGTGTGTGTCCATTGCCTGTGCTGTTTAATCGTGCCATTGTTTGATATTATGTGTGACTTAGTGCCACTTATTGCCATGCAGGCATGTAAAGGAGAAGACCTGGGAAAGATGGAGTTTGACGAAGAGATTAAAAAAAGATTTAAAATGGTGTACGTGCCCAATTGGTTCTCTGTGGACCTAAAAACTGGGGTAAGATAATCCTCTATAACATTGTCAGATTTGGACAGCAATGCCAGTAGATGGAACAAGGATTTGATGATCTGCATATAGTGTTTCCAATTTTGTTGTGTTACACAGTCTGATTAAAATTACCTGCTGAACCATGATACAACCACCACCATGCTTGAAAATAGACAGGCAGTTACTCAATCATGGTCTGGATTTGTCCCAAACATTAGGCTTTGCATTTTTGAACAAAAAGTCCTTCTATTTACTCTTCTATATACCTCTATTTAGGTAGGAACTCCGATACCGTCGGAATTAGAAATTCCGTCTGTATCCGAAATAACTGATTTCACAGAGAAAGTGCCGGATGCTGTGGGTGTTGGAAAGCACAGATAAAAGCTCCGATAAACAGCCCTCTATGGGATTCATGTTTAGTTAAACTTGACCACTTTATTTTGCCGGGTAGATGTTGACAATCACGCTTGATGAGAGCGACTGCTTTGCTGCGTGGGTGTCGGCCAAGGACGCCGGCTTCTCCAGTCCTGATGGGTCCGACCCCAAATGTGAGTTCTCTTTCTTATTTTGTCATTATATTTCTTTTCGGTATGGTAATACATATGCGGAAGTGTTCATATGAAGGGGTTTTCTTACAGTGAACCTGGGAGGACTGCTGCTGCAGGCCTTGTTGGAGTGTTGGCCCCGGACTCACATCAACCCCATGGACGAAGACACCGAGATGAACCATGGTGACCACCCACCCACCCACACACACACACACACACACACACACACACACAAAGACTCCAGGTCTGCCTTAAATCCTCCTCTGACGCGACTGCCTCGGTAACTGCCTCGCTAGGGCAATACTGTAATGGATTTTTATGAAATGGAATACAGTCTTTGCTTTGTATGTCTGTCGATGTTATACAATTGTTGTATATTTTGTGTTGACCCCGGGACGGAATAGCAGCTGATTTGGGGGATCTAGTGTTATTAAGACCAATGCAGTGATTGTGTGTGTGTGTGTGCGTGTGCGCAGTGAACGGGGAGCATGAGAGCAGGATACAGAAAGGGAATGGCTACTTCCAGGTGCCCCCTCACACGCCAGTCATCTTCGGAGAGGCAGGGGGAAGGACATTGTTCAGGTAGAACACACAAGACCGCTCCTATGTATCACAATCTAGCAGTGCGTGAAATATGACCGCATGCTGCCCGAGTCGCTGTGGAAGTCGCTGCTTCATGAACTAATAGTTAAGGGGTTCAAAACACAAGTTGGCACTCAGTTGATTTCCTGGGGCAATGAAACTAGTGTTATGGCCCTTGAACGTGTTAACCCAACCTGGCCCACCAAGCACACTTAATGAAGTCTCTCTCTTCAGGTTGTTGTGTCGAGACTCGGGAGGTGAGACTGAGTCCATGCTGCTCAATGAGACCGTGCCACAGTGGGTGATTGACATCACTGTGGATGTGAGCTGTCCTCCCTTCACATTTACTAACGATGAATGTAAAGTTCCTGCCGGATACGAGCCAGTTGTGGGGATGCTGGTACAATGAGAATCTTGTTTTAAGCTTCTCCTTTTTCTTCCGTCTTTCAGAAGAACATGCCCAAGTTCAACAAAATCCCTTTCTATCTCCAGCCTCATTCTTCCTCTGGGGCCAAGACGCTAAAGAAGTAGGTGCAGCATGTTGCCACTTCAGTGCAGCACTCTTAGTGTTCCCTCTGCTGTTGTATTTCTGCCCTCTCTGTCAATCAGATTTCGCAAATGGGATCATTAACTTTGGTTATTAAACATTGTCCAGTGATCTAAGCTTTCCTGTGGTTAAGTCAACATTGCGTTTCCTCTGCAGAGACCGTTTGTCGGCCAGTGACATGCTTCAGGTGAGGAAGGTGATGGAGCATGTGTATGAGAAGATCATCAACCTGGACAACGAGTCCCAAACAGGGGCCTCCGGGAACAACGACAAGCCCAGCGAGCAGAAGGAGGATGAGGACATGGCCGTGCTGGCTGAAGAGAAGATTGAGCTGCTTTGTCAGGATCAGGTACAGGGTCCCTATGTGCTGTCCTTTCCAAGCACATTAAAGCCTATGCAGTGAGGTCCCTACTGTATATGCTGTCTGTGTTACGTCTTGTTTTTATATTTTCCAACAATGGCTTCTCCTTCTCTGTAGGTATTAGATCCCAACATGGACCTGCGGACAGTAAAGCATTTTATCTGGAAGAGTGGTGGAGACCTCACGCTTCACTACCGGCAGAGGTCAACGTGAGGTCACTGGTATCGGCAAAGAAGCCTCATCTTCTGCTAGCCTGTGCTCCATTCCTTTCTCCCGTGTTCTTCCTCTGGCGCCAAACCTGGACTGTTCAAACCCGTCCCACCAGATCCATGTGTTAGTAACACCAACCAGTGCTCCACATCTTGTACAAGCTTCTAAGGGGTCACAACACCTCCATAGGAGGAGCTTCACACACATACTCATGGCTGTTTTCCAATCAGCCATGTAAGCGGTAGAGGCATGAGAACACACGAAGAGGAAGGCAGGAAACAACTGTTGCCGTGTAGAGTGAATGACTGAATTTTCCGGGCACAAGTTTCTGTTGATTTACTTTTATTCTTTGCCTCCTTTATTTCTTAAAAATAATAGTTCTATTGCCCTGTCTATCTTTCGAGAGAGAGGGGGCATGGCATTCTTGAATATGTCTACTTGGGTGTTGGCATATTGTGGATGTGAATGGTAGGTTCTTTTCTGGTTCTTTTCTGTATTCCCAACCAAACATTCCTGGAACATTCTTGTTTTCCAACCACCTTTCATCCTCATTCATTTTTTAGCCAACGGTTCCTTAAGGTTTTCTGGATAGTGTGGCTACCGTTCAAAATAATCAAGGACTTGACAAGAATGTAAGGACGTGGTGTTGCATGTGTGTTAGCGTCGCACCTGACAGGTCAATATAGAAGGCTGCTGAGTGAATTTGTTTTCACACATTGAATGGACACGTCCCTTAACTATTGCTCTTAGCTGATATTAAATTGCTGACACTACCTTTTTCTTTTGTAAATAGACTGTAATTATTTTGTAGGCAACTTGGCATATATTGTACACCTGATCATCTGGAACATATTAATTAGTTTTTTTAAGCAAAACCTATTTTCTTTTCAAAAGGGTGCTTTCTCATGTAGAACAAAATAAAACAAAAGGAACCACACAATTGACTAAAGACAATGAGTATGTGTGATTTAAGGCTCTCACCCAGGGAATCAGGACCTTGATATTATACTGTATTGTGCTGTTTTTGAGAAAAGCTCAAATCGTTTGGGATTATCTTTGACAGTCTGCTGCTAAATCGGCCTAGGACATACACGCAAAGTCAAGGGGGAGATATTCTTGAGGAAAGTGGAGAATCACAAAACAATTGTTTATGCAAAAAGAATACTGTGCTCTATAATTCGATTTGAACACTCCTACAATGTGAATTGCAATGTTAGCGCAACTGTATTATAATAAATACTTGGTTTTAGTTGAAAAATAAAATCCTAATCAGTTTGTCTGCTTGTTGAAGATTTTCATTGAATATTGTATGCTAGACAATAATTATATGCTTTCATAAACAATATTTCATCCATTAGTGTCTTGATTTTAATTACATGATATTTTGTGGTAAATGCTTAATCGAAGTGGTTCTTTACCACCCTCTACTGACCCCGGGGGAATATAAGCATTCAAATCGCTGTAATCTGGTTCTGTGCTGCAGTTTGTATGTGAATTGTACCTTGACATTAGGTCTTGCATGCGCCGCGTAGTTTATCTGGGGCGACACTCTCACTCTTGATAAAGCACGTATAATCTGACCCTACTGAAAATGCAGGCACCCTCCAGTTTACACCACCCCTTACCCCAATGAAGCCAGGCTGCAGTCCCGTCTCCCTAACAGTTCCCGAATGACCCTTTGTGAATGACCCCGGATCGCTATTTTATTTACAATCCGCCTACGCCTAAACCCGTTTTAATGTTGTAGGAAGAGATTCCACGTTGTAAGACCTTGCGTTAGACATTGAGTGCGCTTTTCCATTTTGCCACGTTTTTTGCTGTTATCAAAAGCATAAGGGCGGATTCGATGGGCGCTCTGAACGTGTAGTGGTCCAAACGGATGAATCAGGGCTCAACGAAATCGAAAAAAAACTCCGCCCATGACTTAACTCCCTGTCGTGTACTGGAGGAATTTGAGATCACTCAATAGTAAACTGGTTAAATGGACTTCAGCTTGTCAGTATTCATGATGAGGACATGATCCTTGTTGTTTTTGAGGGAATATACAGTAGGAAGGTTCCAGTTCAAAGGAGGTATCAGAAAGAATTTTGAACGTGTTAGCCCTTTAACTATCATCATCCGTGTACGTACGATGGCTCCCAGGAAGAATTCCAGAAACCAAGCCAAAAAAGGTGGGTACCTTTCCCTATGCTAACTTGCTAACTGGCTAACTAAATATGTATTCAGGAAGAATGCAACTGCATCAACACAAATTAAGTAATTTTCTGCATTTTTATTTCCACGAGCCAATTATTGTGCAACGTCCATTTTGGGACCCAACCATGTAACAACGAGTTACAGTTACTGATACAATGTAGCCCGTTGCTACTACTTTTGTCCATGCTTAACGCGTTATCTACTACGTTCATTAGGAGTTTATAGTCGTGTCTGTTTTGTCCTATTTGGTTTGTTTAGGCTTCGTGTTTTTCCTCAAATCGATGTGGAATGATGTTATGTTGACCCACATATGTCAATACTCGGAGGTTTTCACTTATGAAATACACCATGTCATTCATCCTTGGACAGACCGATCTGTGTATGTGGAATGAAACAGTTTTACAGCATGTTTAACACATTAAATAACACATTAAAGCCTCTATACGTTAAACCTAATAGGCAGTCCTTTACTTACGTAAAATATATTGTATTGTGTTTACCTTTTTGCCGGATCTGGATGAACTAAATATGACACATTTATTTGATTGTCAATCTGACCAAATAAAACATTTTCTTTTTGTAATATATGCATACATTTTGCCACAAAATATAATAGGGTTTACTACATTTATTGCAATGGGATCTTTGAACTGAAACAGGACAATCGCTAACAGTAGATGGGGATGTTTTGAGATATGTATAACTAGTGCATCACTTTCACCAGAAATTACCAGAGAAGACCTTGAGTGGCTTGTTAATATAAAAGATAATCTTTGAAGTCTCTGGCTAACATCAGGGAAAAAAAGGTTGTAGACAAAGCAAGACATCCCACTCAGAGCCACTTCTGTGGTGTGGCATCCCTTAAGCGGTTTGCTGCACTAGTAGGTCAGATTCTCACCCAGACATGCAGGACGTAAAACCACCTACAGCTCTTGCACCAACTGAGCATAAGCACACTAGGTCTGAGCTACCACTTGTTTATTTTCTGATCCAAATAAAAGGCCCTGAAGGGGACCAAGCAACTTCAGCTTGCTATCGGTAGTGTTCATATATTAGATGGTTTTGAGGTTTGGCACCTTGTGTTGTGGCTACAATCGCTTCCAAGAATTGGTCGGAGGCTACAGTCCCTCGTAATTGGTCGGAGGCTACAGTCCCTCGTAATTGGTCGGAGGCTACAGTCCCTCGTAATTGGTCGGAGGCTGCAGTCCCTCGTAATTGGTCGGAGGCTACAGTCCCTCGTAATTGGTCGGCGGCTACACCAAACTCAATTTACCAGGCACTGGAATGTAGCGCTAGGCGTAACTTGACCCACTGCAAGGTCTATTAACTTCCACCCTGGCTTGACACACATCCTAAGTCTGGAACGGTCCTTTCGATCAATCCTCCGACAGAGGAACTTTATGTTGCCACTCGGTTCCTATCGCTCAACAATATATGTAGTCGCGCTTATTTAGATCCGGGTCCCTCACCAATCCGGGTCCCTCACCAATCCTGAGTTACTGAAAGTCGCCCCTATTATACTTGTGTCCACTTTTGGTCTGTTTAAACTACTGTCTGTTGCTTTCCAAGGTGTGGGTATTAACCCTTGTCTGCCTGTTCCTCTTTTACCTGGCTCAAAGCCAACCTCCTAGCACTCAGGGCTTTGTCTGTCCAGACACACAAACCAATAAGGAGACAGAGCACTAACAAGTTCCTACCTTTACTCGGGTGGTCAGTCACTAGTACAGACAGCGCCGGGTTCCGGGAGGGTCCAGTAGCCAACAGTCAGATTACCATGATATCATCTTCCAGTTCCCTCCCTTTGTGTATAAACGATGTACATATACAAAATTGTTTAATGATTGGTTTATAATTAACACATGACCCCAAGGCTTTAACACCTCCCATTGTCCTTATTTGGAGTTTATGTAGGCCCTCCCTATATCATCACAGAGCTGTGAGAAAGTTTTCTGTTTTACCGGGGCCTTCGTCTGGTTCATAGCCAAACACCAAGGGGGATGGGGGTAGTTGTACGTCATCCGTCTCAGGCCCACGTAGATTGTTGAACCGTAGTTGGATGCTGGTCCCGAAACCCTCCGCTCACCTCCTGCCCCTTTTATCAACCCAACACTGGGTTGGATCCAGTTGTCGTAGCCAACTGCCAAGGTATTGTGAACAACCTTCAGACCCTGTCGTACTGGTGCTAGAATTCCCTCACCTATTACTGTGGATTAAAACAAGTTCAACCCACTACGATTAGCCTGTAGCTTTGGACACTGTCATGCTATTCTAAATATATGACTGCCGTGATATGAGGTTTCATATTGCACTGACTGCTTCTGTACCATTATAAATTGTGTGACCGAATGTTGCAGACAAACACTGTGCACCCATGGCACTTCCTCCCAAAAGGGTTCTCAAAAAATTTCTTAATCTTAAGGTTGCCCTCTAGTCAAATCCTCCCATGATTGCCCCATTGCTTTTGCCAAGGTCCTTCCAAAATGTAGATTAAAAAACGCCCCTCTGGGCCAGCTCCGCTTAAGTGGTCCGGCAGAATGTTTCTGAGTGAGTAAGTGACTGATTGAGTACCGCTTGTTAAGTAGCATAGTGGTTAGAGAAGCGGGCTTGTTAACAATAGGTCCCGTGTTGGTATCTCCTTACAGGCAATGCGAAGTACGCATTATGAGTTATTCTATATAGACGAAATCTTTGCTGGCTAAAATCTTCAGTATCTTCATTATAGTAAGCCTTAACTAAAAGACTGTTTCTGGCATGGAAATGCTCATCTTCAGTCTCGCTAGAAGTTGATCAATTACTTCTCATGATTATTCCTAGGAAGATGGTACACTGAACAAAATAATAAATGCAACACTTTTGGTTTCCCCCCCATTTATCATGAGCTGAACTCAAAGATCCAAGACTTTATGTACATATAAGGCAGGGGTGTCAAACCGGTTCCATGGAGGGCCGAGTGTTTGCAGGCTTTTGTTTTTTCCTTTTAAATTGGTTCCCAGTTCAGACCAAAACAACCAGGTGAGGGTAGAAACTAACCAATTAGTGACCTTATTAATTAATCAATCAAGTAAAAGGTGAGAGCGAATAAACCTTTATATCAAGAAAATTCTGAATGTGTATAGTGAAATACTTTCCCTCAATGTCCTGTAGAAACTACTACATAAAAGCAACAAAAAAAAAAAATCAGAAGAGCCCTAATGCAAGGCGTTTTATGTCATTGTTAGATGAGGGGACGTAATTGGATGTCTATTAACCAAGAAAAACATTTCCACCCATATAGTCAGAAGATGCTAGTGTCCATTGGTAGTTGCCTTTTTTAGCAGCAAGGTTCACATACTGTTGTTCAATGTACTTAAATTCAAGACATGCTGAACCTCTTCTGCGGCTCATCTCTAAAGACTGTTGATCGGGCAGACCTTTCAACAGGCCTCAATGTTTATGTTGTTACATTGATAGTGTTTGGAACAGTGCCGACCCTGCTGCACGTTCTGTCTGCGCACCAGTTTCTGCACAGTCGCAGTTCTGTCCTACCGGACAAGGCAAAGGACTTTGTCTTTAGCGCGTGCCACACACACACACACACAGCATACCCTCCCCATATTGGTTCAACAGCTCTAAAAATAGACCCCCGCGCCATATCAAGTTCTAGCTGACCAAGTGTCCAAAGCACACGAAAGCTGACTCTGGCATAGGGTGTTTTGTTCGAAAAGTTGAGGTTCTCTCATTATTGGTCCCACTTTATCCACCTGGATGGAGGAAGCCGTGATAAAAGAAGGTATGTGTTGAGAGGCTGTATTTGTTAAAGTGATCTTAGGTAGGGGGATTGAAATGTGTACATGATAAGCTAGGGGTTCTGCATGACAGCTTTATCCCAAATTGTGAAATTCTATATGACAGTACAGTGCCATTTAATGAATAAGGAATTGACTAGAATGAGAGATTGAGTCGTCATTTCTGTAAGAGCACAGTTTTGCTCTTACCCATGTCTGATGTTAGAGTTTAGACGGAACAACCTTGGCGAGCAACCTTTTCATTAAATAATAGCTTTGTAGCGACGAATTCATTTTCTTTGCTTTTGAATGTCCTATTTAGGCTTTTGGTCTGAATGTATTAAAGAAACTGATTTGTCACGACTTTTGTCGGAATAGATTTAGGCTGGGTTTTTGTTCATGAGCAGGTGTTTGTAACTAAGTTTGGGGGTTGAGGTTGGGGGGGTTGGTGCACACTGAATTTCTCAGTCAACATTTTCCAAAATAGTCCTCTGTCCATAGTTTTTTTTTTTATTACCGAACCGCATGCCACTAACAAAGTATTCATTTTAGTCCTTGATCTGAATTTTTTTGTTGACAAGTTCTGTAATTTAGAAGTTATGTACATTTTAGTCCTCTATGTTTGACACCATTGTGCCAGAGGATTATAGTCTGGGCAATGGCTAAAATAGGGAAATGTGGGTAAGATTCACAGGTCCCACTGATCGTAATAATGTCAATGTAGCCTATATGTGAGGGGGCCCAGGATTCCTGGCCACGACCTCACTTTTGAACTATGTTATAGTAGGGCTGGTGGTGTACTACAGGAATACTTTTGAACTATGTTATAGTAGGGCTGGTGGTGTACTACAGGAATACTTTGGGACTATGTTATAGTAGGGCTGGTGGTGTGTTCTGCATCAGTACTGTTGACCTTCTTTTACAGTCAGGAGTTCATTCCAAACATGTATCTTTCAAGCCTTGTGGTTCTTCATAAACCGAACTGTTCACTCTAGCCCCCTACTGCTCAGTTCATGTTGTCGCCATCACTCTATCTATTTCTGGTTTTATAGTGTCATTTACAGTACTATGAATAAAGTTCCTATTCATGTTATGGATGCATTTGTTTCCCTTGGGTCCTGAACTCCTTCTATGGTGAAATCGGGATGAAATCACGCTGGTCCTTAAAGGTTATGGCATTATTGTTGCAGGGTCTAAGGTGATATGAAGTAATCCAAGTGTGAAGAAACCAACATATTATTTTACAGATTACATTGTTTATTCATACATCCAGAATGAGAGTACATGTATTTGCAATAAGACAGGATGTCTGTGCAAACTTAAACAATTACAACCTGAAAAAAAAATGGTTGATTGGTATTTACAGGAATCTTCTGCTAGCGTTGCGCCATTACAGCTTCAACTTCCTGGGGTCCCACTGAAACATGTTTATGCAAGGGGCAAATCATCAAACCAGCAAGAGTCCAATCTGTTTTTGTGAGCTAAATGTTTCTGTATAGGCTAGTTTACAAGATGTCTTGTAATTAAATATCATGCAACATTTTTTGTCTTGTTGTCAAGCTGATCTTGACAGGCCCTGCTATGTATGACGATTTGACCAGATAAATGATTGGGCCAATAGGACATTCTATCTAGTCTAGATTATTTTCTTTCTCGAATGTAGTATTTCCCTCTTCAAATCTGCTTACACACTAACTCCCAGCATTCTGTGTAGGTACCTGGACAAGAAGGCTGGTGAATTCTGCTGAGGATGTTAAAAGTGTTATCATTTGCAAAAGCTGTAACCAATATGTAGACAAATGCCCTAAAATAAAAGCTGAAAATCAATACTTTAACCTCCATAGTAATTGTGTTTTGTAATTTAGAGCCAAAAAGGGAAAATAACTTCACTGTCCAATTTTTATTAAGACTGGGTGGGTTACTGTATTTACCAGTAGCCTATGTCCAGTTCTAATGACTGAGAACGTGGATAAATTCAGAAGCAGATATTCAGTCATAATGGCTGGGAAAGGTCCTGGTATTCTATGTCCAGTTGTGATTGACCTACAGCTGGTCACCGTAGACTTGTCCCGTCATGATGATTGACCCACTTGGATGCTCACTATCTGACATGTTTTCCAGAGGTGAAGCCCATGTCAGTCCTGAATAAGAATGGGATGAAGGCGGAGTCTGCATCTACTGGTGGTGGTGGTGCAAAGATCTTCACCTGGTTCATCGTGCTCGCCTTGTTGGGAGTGTGGAGCTCTGTGGCCGTGGTCTGGTTGGACCTGGTGGACTACGACAGCGTCATCGGTAGGTCTCCAGACCCCAGATAATCCCTGGGATCAAACATTGAAAATGTTCCAACTCGTTGCTGTTATTTACATGTTTTATGCGGACGTGTGGGAACAGTACTTACCTCCAGGAGTTCCACACCATTAGCAGTTCCCTGGTACCAAATTGTGGTCCACAAAGAAACCAAAGTGTATTTAACACAGTTGCTCTTTAATTGCTTGTGTTGATGTCATTTCTAAGTGTCAGCTGCTAAATGAAGGTTTCTTACGGTGTTATAAATGTTCTCATTACAAAAGAATGTAAAAAATATGTTGGAATTGCAACGTACAGTGACGAACCAAAATATTAAGACCACTCCCTGGTGAAGTGGATACTGTTAATCATCAACAAGGGCACATGTCAAGGTCTGGGTAGATTGTTCCCTTACCATCCAATCGGGTCCCGTAGACGTGTTGGATGCTGGAGAAATGGGCAGGGGTAAAGCCCTGAGGAATTTTGACAAAGGACAAACTGTCACGGTTAGACAACTGGGTCAGGACGACGCTGAAACAGCAAGGCTTGTGGGGTGCTCCCGGTCAGCAGTGGTAAGTACCCAGCGACAGTGATCTGAGGATGGACAAACCACAAACTGGCGAAGGGGCGTCGGCCATCAATGGCCGTCCCGTCTGGTCGGACCGATGCGACACAACAATCAGAAGATTTGAATGGTGGGTGAGGTGGACTGCGCCACCACACAGATTGCATTGTATCCTTTTGCATAAGCGGCTGCAGAGTTACAGTAAGGACAACATGCGCCCGGGCCCGGCATCGCCAGCGTCTTCAGGGGTCTTGTTGAGTCCGTGCCTCAGAGGGCCTGCGCTGTTTTTGCGGAATGCGGAGGACCAACAGCCTATTAGGCAGGTGGTCATAATGTTTTGGCTCACCAGGTTATTGTCTGCAGCAGATAATAACCTCCATCATACAAACTCTAGGGATTTGGGTTGGATTTGTATGCGAAATGCATGTCTGCAGTGTTTGGGTTATAGTGAGAACGTCTACTTCACATACTGTGGCTGCCTGCAAACAGGAACTCATCTGTGGTTAGATTGCACCTAATCTCAGACCGGAAGCCATGTTTTAGAACTTCCGAAGAAAGACTATTTCATTGCAGCATGAAATAATACTAAGTAGCTTTATGAATCTTGATAAATGCCCTAACCAAATACTTCTCTTCCTGTATTAATCTTGCATGCAGCGAGAGCAAAGGAATTCCGTTTTAACTTTTCAGAGGTTTTGCAAGGTATGGTGTTGCATCCACCTTTCACACATAACACCAAAATATATTCTGTGTTTATTTCTGGAATGGGTTACTGTGTGTGCGTGTGCGCGTGCGTGTGTGTGTGCGTGCGCGCGCCTCATGGTTTTCCACCAAATGTTTTTCACAATTATGTAGACTCGTACTGTAAGTTGTAATTTTGAAGGAAACCCATTTACATTGTGGGTATAGCTCTGTCATCATGGCCCTGTGACAGACTGGTGTCCTTTCTAGGTACAGAAACATGGGCTTTTGGACCACTGTACTCTTACTTGTGTGCAGTTTCATGGTTACGTCCACATGAGCATTGATTTAGCTACATGCTGTCGAACGTTCAAGCACCATTCTATTCTGTCTGTAGTCTTGATGCAGCTACCATGTGAGCACAGTCACCTATTGCCTTTTAACTCCGTTTATTTCCAAAGTTGTTACTTCGGGCAGCCTGACTGTCACTAGAGCACACTACAGAGCATAAAATAATTTCAGTCCCTTATCATAGTGCATTTTTAATCCCACTTTTTAAGGGAACAGAATGTTAAATGGATACTTAAGCGACTCATTCTACGTCCATGTGCAGTTTGCTGTAACAGACTGCGGTGTAGAACTTCTGCTGTTAGACTGAATCATCATGACCACAACTTCCCCTCAAGTGGACTTCAGATCCAAGCTGTAGGTTGTAGATCTACATGGCGCCGTACAACGACTTGGCAAGTGGTGAAGTCTAGTCCCTACCGCGGATGTCACAAAAGCATCACAGTTTCGGCTCGACTGTTTTGAAAGGAAAGAGAAAGTCTAGGTCCCCGTATTAATCATGTCTGAGTAGAAAATGTACCGCACAGAAGCGACAAAGACGCTTTTCTACCCACAGCAATGTTTATGTGTTTCCCTATCAACAGTCCAGAGAGGCGCTCTGGGAGAGAGGGAGGGTTACAGGAGTAGGAGATGGGTGGGAGGCTAGTTGTGGGTCTCAGCTATTTAGTTTTTGTTAGTTAGTGCTGTTTTCTGTTAAATCTGAGGCTTATTGTCTTCCAGGTTATTTCTGCGCCGCAATAAAATGTATATTTTGAAACCTGGAAATAAGTACTCAAATGACAACCTGCGATGTTGTATAGGCCAAGTACACACTCATTTGTGGAAAGGACTGCACTCAGAAACTCTGAATTGGCCCCACTTGTTTTGCAGGTAAACTTTCGGCGTATGACGCAGATGGCGACGGCGACTTTGATGTGGAAGACGCGAAAGTATTGCTGGGCAAGTGTATTTTACATAATGACCTTTCGGTGACCTCACACGGGGCTCATGCATGACTGACTTGGTTAACTTTTTTGGTAGCAGTGCCTTTAACGAAACGGCTTAGAGCTTGCTGAAATTGGGGAAACCCCCCAAGTTTGTGGCTTTTTAAAGCAGCCGTTCTCTTTAATATTTTTTTGCTCTACACATTAACGTCTCCTACGGTACACGGTTGTTTGAAATTGAACCGGTTGATTTACGCAGATTTATTGATCATTGTAGATTTCTGTTGAGCTCCTGCCCTGAAACCAACTAACAGATTGCTAGGTTGCCATGTAATGTTGGCAACCTTCCTGCGTGTGTTTACGATGTTTCCGAGTCATTCTTGAATTGCGGTGGCATTTACCTGTCTGACCATTGCAATTTTATAACAACAATTTGAGAACAGCTTCAGTTAAAAAGATTATTCTCTTCACAAATGGGATGTGTGTCTTAGATTTTGCAATGGCGTTACCACCTTTATACACCGATTAATACTCAGATCAAATTTTTCCAAATCTTTTTAGTGTCACCTGAAAATAAAATAAAGCAAATGATTAATCATGACTTTTTAAAAGATTTCAGCATATTTGTCCTCTTTCTGAAAATGCGTCCCCTTTTTTTTTTTTTTTTTTGCGCTACCATCGTT
>JACXGJ010001467.1:0-83294 GCA_016801105.1 Esox niger | reverse complement strand
TCTAGACCACTCTGAGATACGCAGTGATTCTAGACCTCTCTGAGATACGCAGTGATTCTAGACCTCTCTCAGATATGCCGCGATTCTAGACCTCTCTGAGATACGCCGCAATTCTGCTTCTTTCTAAGAGATGTTGTGACCCTTCTTTCTGCGATATGCTGTGATTCTCCTTTCCTCCTCTTTAACACCTTCCCCTCTCTCCCTCCATGTCTTACATATGTGATTTTCCATGTGAAATGATTGTGGGCAGAAACAAAACAACATGTATTTAGAAATGTTAGCGTAATATAGCAGCCTTTGGTCTATGTTGCCAGGCAGGGCGGGGCAGGGAGAATAAAAAACTTCTGTCTGTGTTTCAAATGTTAACAGGGTGCCATTTGGGACAAACACTTCGATTACTCAGCACATCCCTGTGCCCGCTTTCGTGCAGAGAGCATGAGAGTGTTGGTCCGTTTTTTTGGCGGCAGGCTCTGGCTGACCCCCATGTGGTTACTCTGAGCGCACCGGGCTTCAGTGGAGTCATCTCCTCTGTCTCTCTCTGCCTCACAGATTACAGCATCAGAGCTAAGAAGGTCACAGCGAAAATGAAGAGAGCAAAGCAGAGCTACAGCTGGGGACCGTGTCCCGGTCTGCCTCAACCACTCCTCTCTCCCACCCGCTCTCCCACCAGGCTCTCTCACCCCTCTCTCTCACCCCTCTCTCCCTTCCCTCTCTCCCATCCCTCTCTCATCCCTCTCTCCGCTCTTATTAGCAAATCAAAGCTGCCCCCGGAAAGACTCACACTCCTCACCTGGTTTTGTCCTTTTCTGCTAATCACGTAGCCACTTTGCCTTGACTGACAGTTTTCTCTATAATTGGCCCATGATCTGGCGGGGATCTAATAACTAGAAAATCCCCTCCGCCAGGCTGGGGCGACCTGTCTCGGTCTCTCCCCCCTCCCACCCTTCCACCAGGCCCCACCGCCACCATCCCCCTCACACCATCTGTAAGAGGCGGTTGCCATGCCACGGCGGAGTTTGTGCACAGGGGCGCTCGGCGCACAGCCCACAGAGCTAATCTTAACGTTCAATAATGGTGTGAATATTGGATGAGCAGCAGAGAGCGCGAGAGAGAAGGAGAGAGGAGAGAGAGAACCCGCAGTAGCAGGGTAATTACTGTTCATTTGCCAGAGTATCAAAGCCTAATTACTGTTCATTCTAATGCTCCAGAGAGACGAGCGGAGAGCGAAGACGGGGCGAGGGGAGACGGCCCCAAGAGATTAGTCAGTCCGCCTTTATCTGTCTCCGTCTCATTCTCTCTCTTTCTTAGTCTTTCTCTCCTCATTCCCTCTGTCTTTCTTAAGTTCCTCCCACGGCTGTCTTGCTCTCTGTAAATACTCTGGGTTTAATGTGTATAAGTGTTTTTGTGTCGGTGCGACTGTGTTTCCGCGTGTCTCCGTGCCTCTGTATACTCATGTCCGTGTGTGGCAGTGCATGTGTTTATGCCTGCGCGTGTGTGTGTGTATGTGTGTGTGTGAGTGTGTGTGTGTGTGTGTGTGCCGGTTGTCTTTGTGTGCTATGTACGTCTGCGTGCATCTGTGTTTGCTTCCCGTGTCTGTGCTCGTTGTGTTCCGTTCCATCCCGCAAGTAAACACTCAGAAATTCTACAAACAAATGCGTTGATCCATCTAAGAGACAGCAGAGGGGAGAAAAGAGTAAAAAGAAAGGATGGAAGTTAGATCGCGAGAGGAAAGAGAGACGGGGTCCGTAATGCCAAGCATATTGTTTCGTTTGCTCACTGTTCTTTGTCTTTTTAATGTGTTTTGGGTAAATATCAGACAAGGCGAAGGGGGGGGACTGCCGTCATATCTTTGTTGCCTGCCTATTTTTTTCCTCCCTCCTCTCCTCTCACCTAATCATGACAGAAGCCACCAGCATCGCTACCTGCCACTCGTTTGACAGCTTCTGTCACCAATTAGCAGCTAAATCAGCATCACCCCAAACAAGAAAACCAAGCAATTTATATGTCTATTATTTAGCGTATGTCTAGGTGTTGGGTGGTGTTTTTTTCTTCTCTCACTTCCTTTTCTCCCTCTTTCTCTCTTCCACTCCTTTTCTCTCTCGCTCTCTTTTACATTAGAAAAGCCATAGCTGCCGTCAATCTGGCCTGCTCAGCGCTCCCTTCCTGAATGTGAGCTACAGCAGCTTTGCGCGGGCCCCTGTGGATGGAACGGGTGTGGGGGACAGTGGTTTGTACCCTGATATCCTGGAAGTTTGTCTGGTGAATTTCCTCCCCATGCTCCTGGAAATTTACAAGGCATTCGACAACCCTTTTAATGAGGCGAGCCAAGCTGTTCGCCGTAGAGTCCAGGCTTCACACACCTTCCCCCTGATAGCATGCTAAATGAAAAGCTGCTTGTGACACCCAGCATTTCTTATCAATCTGGTCATTATCCTGCCGTTATTTTGCCTGATTTACTAGGAGAGGAGGAGAAGAGGACGATGAGAGGACGAGGAGAGGACGAGGAGTGAGGGTGATGCAAGCCCCTCACTCCCCCCTCCTTGGCAGGGAGGATATAGGAACCAGCTTGAACATTTGCATTTACACGATCCGGCTGAGCAGCTTATTAGATCTGGATATTTATTTTCCACTTAAACCCAGTGTTTGATTACACTTTAAAAAAGAACAAGAGACGCATAGAGACAAGACATAGCCTAGCTGAGACTGATTGATCCCTCACGCAGATTTCTCCAGGATATTTATGTTGTAATAAAACATAAGAGACAAGAGATGAGGAAGCTTAGGAAGGTGAAAAAAAGAGAGTCATAGGAGGTGATATGCAGGACAGGAGCAATGGGCTAGAGGGATGGGAATGGGGGAGAAATGGAGGGATGGGGAAGGATGTGGGTGGAGGAGCCAGCAAGGTAATACTCTTTAGTCTATTTCCTCACCGGGACTAAACAGGGATAGACCCCAGTTAGACTAAGCAAAATCACAGGGATAACAATGAGATTCAAAGGAAAGATCCAGACAAGATCACATTACAAGAGTGCTTGGAGAAAGATTCATCCTAGCCAAGGGATCGAGTACAACCATCTCTTTGGGGACAGTGTAACTTAACCAACTGGTCTTGATTTAATTTATTTGGAAAGACAATGACCAATTATTTGTCCAATTAACAAAATGACAGTTTTTCCAGTTTCAATAATTCCTGTATGACTCTCATGTATATGGCAACTGGCCCCCGTTTCAAAAAGTAACACTGGATGGCATTTATTCCAGTCAAATCTCATCCAATATCAATGTCTCCTATAGACAGTAAGACTAAATAGGACCAGGATTTAAATCCATCACTTGTACCCCAACACTTGAGGGCTTCTGGGACTAGCTAAACAGAGTCTTACATCTCTAATGGCGTATTTCATTGAAATGTCTGTCAAAATCTAACATTTGCAAAACGCTGAGGGTCTAATAGACAGATTTTCATTGATTATGAACCAAGTGTTAAAGAACGGTGACACTGCGTAGCATTAATCAATATTTGCCTGAAGAGGCCATTTATAATGACGCCGACTGTGACCAGATGAATATGAAGCTTTTGCTTCTACTGCCATTGAGTCTAAAATGACAACCGATTCTTCAGTAGCAACATGATTCTTCTTTCATTGAAGCTCACAAATGCAGCATTATGCAACATAATCTCATGTTCTACACACATAGTTACGGTCTGTCAAACATGAGATAGCAAAATGTTTCCACACCAGAGTGTTTAGATCTTAACATGTTAACACAAAGGGATATCACAAGTACATTTGCATTCTATAATACCGTATCACCGGAAATAAAGTTATGAGAACAAAAATGAAAATGTATTATACAATATTAAAAACAAATGTACCAGTAGGAATTTATAAATAGTTCATTTCTCTCCTAGTTGGCCTCTTCCTCTTCACTATCTGCAGTAGCAGCACAGACCGGGTATGGAGACGTGGGTCTCAGTAAACGAGAGGCGAGCCTTTGGCCTAAAGTGCCCCTCATTTAAGACCGATCGACAAAATCAATAAAGTGAAGTATGTTTCCTTCCCAGTTCTTTCTGCTCTTTCTGTCCCTCCAGAAGCAGTCCCTCGTGTCTGCTACCACAGCTGAGCTCCATTCATTATAGTTGCTAGCTAGCAGCCATCCCTTCCCCTTAACACTGTACACCAGTCACTATCGTTCAGTCCCAAATGGCACCCTAATCATTATGATAGAATTTAGATACAAAAAAGATAGCAGAATCTGCGTAGGCAGACATATGGTACAGGGTGTGGCCTCCGTCAAACTTTTATAAGCCCTCTTAATAACAGAGCTAATTTTGTATATCATGTTGCTCACCACACATATATTTTATTACAGCACTCTGTCTTTTTGGGTAGGAGTCTATTAGCATGGCACATCTTGACGTGGCAATATATGCCCACTCTTCATTGCAAAAGAGCTCAAAATCAGTCCGATGGTGAGGACATCTCCGGTGCACAGCCCTCTTCAGATCACCCCACAGATGTTCAATTGGATTCAGGTCTGGGCTCTGGCTGGGCCATTCCAAAATGGTAATCTTCTGGTGAAGCCATGCTTTTGTGGATTTGGATTGGGCTTTGGGTCGTTGTTGTGCTGATGGATGCCTGAATATTTTGTGCCAAAATTGCCTGGTTTTTGGAATTGTTCATAATTCCCCCCACTGTGACTAAGGCCCGGTTCCAGCTGAAGAAAAACAGCCCAAAAGCATGATGCTGCCACCAACACGCTTCACTGTGGGTATTGTGTTCTTTGGTGATGTGCGGGGTTGTTTTTGTGCCAAACACACCTTTTGGAATTGTGGACAGAAAGTTCAATCTTGGTTTCATCAGACCATAATACATTTTCCCATGTGCTTTTGGGAGACATTTTCCCATGTGCTTTTGTTTTTGCAAAATTCAGCAGGGCTTGGGTGTTTTTCTTTGTAAGAGAAAGCTTCTGTCTTGCCACCCTACCCCATAGCCCAATCATATGAAGAATACGGGAGATTGGTGCCAAATGTAGCACACAGCCAGTACTTAAAATTCCTGCAGTTCCTTTAATGTTGCTGTAGCTCTGTTGGAAGCCTCCCTGACCAGTTTTCATTTAGTCAATCAATTTTGGAGGGATGTCCATCTCTTGGTAATGTCTTTGTTATGCCATATTTTCTCCACTTGATGATGACTGTCATCACTGAGTTCCATGGTATATCTAATGCTTTGGAAAAAATATTGTACCCTTCTCCTGACTGATCTTTCAACAATGAGATCCCTCTGATGCTTTGGAAGCTCTCTGCAGACCATGGCTTTTGCTCTGAGATGCAACTAAGGACATGTCAGGAAAATAGAACAGCTGAACTTTATTTGTGATTAATCAGTCACTTTAAATGATGGCATGTGTGTAATGACTTCTATTTAACATGAGTTTGAATGTGATTGGTTAATTCTGAACACCGCCACATCCCCAGTTATAGGAGGGTGTGCACAA
The DNA here is from genome assembly GCA_016801105.1 of Esox niger. Taxonomy (NCBI): domain Eukaryota; kingdom Metazoa; phylum Chordata; class Actinopteri; order Esociformes; family Esocidae; genus Esox; species Esox niger. The sequence continues at coordinate 77,795 of JACXGJ010001467.1, read as the reverse complement.
TTACGCAACCAGGTTGTTGTAAGGTTCATATTTTAAATGTTTCCCTCTCAAAGATTTCAGTTAGTTATTTTATTGAAGTGTTCACATTATAGGTCACATTAAAAGTAGAAAAATTCTGACTTGATTTATCTTTGTCTCATTCTTTTGAAATCCACTGTATATATATTTTAATCAAACAAAAACAGTTTAAAGGTCAAAACTGGTAGGTGGTAAACAGTTAAAAACTGTAATGTATATAAAATCAGATAATGTAAATTTGATGATGACATATAAATCAATCTTTGGTAAAAAGCCAAGATGCCCTCACCATGCAACATGGAGGTTAGACAGAATTTGTTGGTAGGTGTATTATATATATAGGGAATTTTTACAACCGTTTCTGAAATGTATGTTTGTGTTTATGGTTGTTTAACCTCAGAAACATTGACACAACTCTAGTAGTTAACATTACTTCAAAACTGTTTCACTAAGACTTGAAAATCAACTTCTATTTCAAAGTTTGTTTTATTTAAAAGTACTGTATGAAGGGTTAGCCATAAACTGATGATTTATTGTATGACCTAGCTAATGTCAGCTAGTCCCAATGAAATTAATAATGTTAATAATCATCAAGCTTTTATTCTTTATAATTTTTTATTCTTTATCTGCAGTATTCACAGGGTAACTGTCACCTTATCAGAAATGGATAGATAAACTGCAGGTATTTGCTAGGTAAGTATCAACGTGAGGTTCACGAACTTTAACATCCAACTAATTATTCATCTGGCATAGAACCTTACCTTCTTAAAGTATAGTACAGAATGATTTTGCCTGTTAATGTTGTAATTATACACATTGAAGTTAAATGTAACGTATCTACTGTATCTAAGGTAAAGGGATACATTTTTTATTTCTCAAAATAAAATTCTCATGAATATATCTTTCATAAACATGAAATATATTTTGGAATATATTCTTTTTTTTAGCTAGAACAAAATATGTTCAGAATGTATTTACAAAATAATATATTGAAATGTCTAATTACATACAGTGAGGGGGAAAATTATTTGATCCCCTGCTGATAATGTACACAATAACAACAACACAATCCAGAAAAACGCATGTAAAAAATGTTATACATTTATTTGCATTTTAATGAGGGAAATAAGAATTTGATCCCCTCTGAATCAAAAATATTTCTGGCTCCCAGGTGCCTTTTATACAGGTAACACACTGAGATTAGGAGCACACTCTTAAAGGGATTGATCCTAATCTCAGGTTTTTCCACCAAGTACTGTCATGTTTCACAGAGAGGTCGAATACTTATTTCCCTCATTAAAATGCTAATCAATTTATAACATTTTTGCAATGCGTTTTTCTGGATGTTTTTATTCAGTCTCTCGCTGTTCAAATAAATCTACCTTCAAAATTGTAGACCGATAATTTCTTTGTCAGTGGGCAAACGTACAAAAAAACATAAGAAAAAATTTTCTCACTGTATTTTAAACATATTTTTTTTATTAAATGTTCATTTTAGGCTTAATCATACTTATATATCAGTGATTTAGATATTATAGAAACATGTGCAAATATACAGGTGCTGGTCATATAATTAGAATATCAAGTTGATTTATTTCAGTAATTCCATTCATAAAGTGAAACTTGCATAATGTATACAGTCATTCCACACAGACTGCTATATTTCAAGTGTTCATTCCTTTTAATTTTGATGATTGTAACTGACAGCTAATGAAAACCCCAAAATCAGTATCTCAGAAAATTTGAATATTACATAAGACATAAGGATTTTTAGAAATGTTGGCCAACTGAAAAGTATGAACATGAAAAGTATGAGCATGTACAGCACTCAATATTAAGTTGGGGACCCTTTTGCCTGAATTACTGCAGCAATGCGGCGTTGCATGGAGTTGATCAGTCTGTGGCACTGCTCAGGTGTTGTGAGAGCCCATGTTGCTCTGATAGTGGACTTCAGCTCTTCTGCATTGTTGGGTCTGGTGTATTGCATCTTCCTCTTCACAATACCCCATAGATTTTCTATAGGGTTATGGTCAGGTGGGTTTGCTGGCCAATTAAGAACAGGGATACCATGATCCTTAAACCAGGTACTGGTAGCTTTGGCACTGTGTGCAGGTGCCAATTCCTCTTGGAAAATTAAATCTGCACCTCCATAAAGTTGGTCAGCAGCAGGAAGCATGAAGTGCTCTAAAACTTCCTGGTAGACGGTTACGTTGACCTTGGACCTCAGAAAACACAGTGGACCAATGCCAGCAGATGACATGGCACCCCAAATCATCACTGACTGTGGAAACTTTACACTGGACTTCAAGCAACGTGGATTCTGTGCCGCTCCTCTCTTCCTCCAGACTCTGGGACCTTGATTTCCAAAGGAAATGCAAAATGGACTTTCATCAGAGAACATAACTTTGGACCACTCAGCAGCAGTCCAGTCCTTTTTGTCTTTAGCCCAGACGAGATGCTTCAGACACTGTGTCTTGTTCAAGAGTGGCTTGACACAAGGAATGCAACAGCTGAAACCCATGTCTTGCATACATCTGTGCGTGGTGGTTCTTGAAGCACTGACTCCAGCTGCAGTCCACTCTTTGTGAATCTCCCCCACATTTTTGAATGGGTTTTGTTTCACAATCCTCTCCAGGGTGCGGTTATCCCTACTGCTTGTAGAATTTTTTCTACCACATCTTTTCCTTCCCTTCGCCTCTCTATTAATGTGCTTGGACACAGAGCTCTGTGAACAGCCGGCCTCTTTATTAATGACCTTTTGTGTCTTGCCCTCCTTGTGCAAGGTGTCAATGGTCGTCTTTTGGACAGCTGTCAAGTCAGCAGTCTTCCCCATGAATATGTAGCCTACAGAACTAGACTGAGACCATTTAAAGGCCTTTGCAGGTGTTTTGAGTTAATTTGCTGAATAAAGTGTGGCACCAGATGTCTACAATATTGAACCTTCTCACAATATTCACATTTTCTGAGATACTGATTTTGGGGTTTTCATTAGTTGTCAGTTATAAACATCAAAATTAAAAGGAATGAAAACTTGAAATATATCAGTCTGTGTGTAATGACTGTATATTTTATGCAAGTTTCACTTTTTGAATGTAATTACTGAAATAAATCAACTTTTTGATATGATATTCTAATTATATGACCAGCACCTGTATTTTGTGAAAATATGCGCTGATATGTAATCGTTCTGTATCAACAATTGATATGTGTGTATATTTGCAGGAACATTTCTTTCAGACTTAAACTTTTTGTCTTTGTCCAATTATAAAATATGTAGAATTGCATGTACATTATGGATGTTTCTTTCTGCCATTAAGACTGAGGCCTCTGAAATATTTTGTCGTGGGGGGGGCCCAAACAAATTTTGCCCTGGGCCCCCAAAGGCCTAGCACCGGCCTTGGGTGTGAGTGAGGTGGGAAAAGAAAGCTGAAGCCTGCAAGGTCAAATCTTTGAGATTTCTTAGACCCTGAGGAGCTAAATTGATTGTGGAGTGTAGTGGGGAGTTGGATGTGGGGTAGGGGGTAAGCATTTAACTGCTGACAGACCAACTCTAACTGCATCCCAAACAGCACCCTATCCTGTATAAAGTGCGAGGGAATGGGGGGTCATTTGAGATGCTGCCTTACCCTGCAGCGGGAACAGTCAGACAACACATTGCAGTTTGACACTGTTTCCTCCATGCTTCTCTGTCTCAACTCTCTCCTGCTCCATGGGCCAAGACCCGGTGCTTGTGTTGTAATTAACCTATTAGGAAAGCAGTTTGTCCACAGGCATCTCTCTACTCTTCTCTGTGTACCTCTTTTTTACCATTATGATATCTAACAGCCTACTTAAGGTCCAATTGTCTCTAATGCTACGACAAATGGGATCTTATAACTATTCTACTCAATCAAAACATCCTCTGGCAATAATAGCAACCGTGCCGTGCAGTAACTCTTTATAATAAATACACACTATTCACCATACAGAATTTTGTACGCCCTATGAAATACAACAAATGACTGTTGCCCTTGGTCTAAAGCATAAAGTATTTAAAAATTGACCCCCGGGGTCTGTTTTGTCCATGACTTGAGGTGTTTTTATACCCTAACTGTCACAAAGTATCCCCTCCAGTCATCACTCCCAGGCCTGGGGCGGCAGCATGGAGCCCTCGAGCTGTGTGACAAATGGAACACTACTCGCCTTCTAGTGCACTTTTGACCAAAGGTAGTGCACTATAAAGGCAATAGGGTGCAATTTGAGACAGCCATGAAGCCCTGGCAGACACAGAGCAGAGAGAGCTCTCCATTATCTAGGACGAAGAATTGGAAATGTGATGGTGAGGAGAGGGGAGGGAGGGTTGAGGGGGAGGGAGGGTTGAGGGGGAGGGAGGGTTGAGGGGAAGAGGGAGGGGGTGGCTAAGGTGAGAGAACAACGAGAGGGAAAAGGCAGAGAGCAACCTGGCCGTGGATCTGAGGAACGGTATATGTGGAGATTCAGACACTGCACTAGCCTGGGCCTGATGTGTTTTTGAGGCCAGGCCTAGCCGTGCTGAGAACCTGGAAGTCATCCATTTGGGCCACGTTCTACTGATCCAGTTTCTAAATGCCAAATTCCCCCCTATTCTCTACATAGTGCAATTTTTTTTATCCAGAACCCTATTGGCTCTTATCTAACATAGTGCACTGTACTGTATAAAGAATAGGGCACCATTTGCAATATCTGGCACTGTTGTCAGAGAGAGTCCAAGTTCCAACTCACTGGAGTGGAGATAAGTGTTGTGATAAGTCCCTTATCTGATATATACACACACACACACACACACACACACGTTCACTTGAATGTATGAAGTCTGTATGAAGTCTGTATGAACTTTTGACTCTGGTATTGTATATATTGGGGATGCATACCAGAAATTTATTTTAATGTGCAACATACATTTGAAATACATAATTTTGAGGAAGATTATTATTCTGTTATTGTTTCATTCCTGTGTTATGGTGTGACAGTGAAGTCAAATAGCAAATAAAAAAAGAGACCATAATGAAGAAAGAAAGTCCAACTAAAGGGAAGTTGCCTCAATCCATTTTAATCGAAAATATTTCTTACATTCAAGACATCATACCGACCATTACTGCCTGACTCTTGACATGTCTTGTCATAAAGTAGGGACTCTGAGGAGAATGCTCCCTCTCTCCACTCCGCCCATGGAATGTCCATGTGGAGCGCATGTCAGTCTCTCAATCAAACATGACAGCTATTTTACCCACACTGTGCTAGATGAAAGGATCTAGGACTATATATCCATCGCCAAGACAAAGCGGGAAAGTCATGTACCATCATGCAATTCTGCTGTCTGTCTGATGCTTTCAAATAAGGTAGGCTACACACACACACACACACACACACACACACACACACACACAGACACACACACTCTCTCTCTCTCTCTCTCTCTCTTTCTCTCTCTCTCTCTCTCTCTCTCTCTCTCTCTCTCTCTCTCTCTAGGCCCACAAAAGTACATTCAATATGGTCTGTTATTTCCTGATACACCTGCCGTCTTGTCTTTGATGTGCAGGGTGCTGTATGTCACCCAGTTCTCTTGTACCGTAGTCCTCTTAACTTGATTCCAGCTTTGACAGTGAAAACATGGAAATAATGGAACACAACTTGGGATGCAAAGAATATATCCCTGGTAACTTCACAAGTTTACCAGCAGTAAAATACTATAATTTTGGAAAACTTTCATTTCCATTTTGTCACATGACATCTAGTGGAATTCTGGGGTACTTCAGACTGGTGCAGTCAATCTCTACGACCCTCTGTGTAACATTCCGACATACAGCCAAATAACATGATTTCAAAAGAAAATTCCAATGACAGCGTTCCAAGGCAATACTATAGGCATTAATGAACAACGTCATTAAAATTGTTTTTATAATTTCTTATTGCTATTTAAACAGCATGATCATTACACAGGCACACCTTTTTCCGGTGACAGTGAAAGCCATTTTAAAATGCGTTATATCACACAGCACAATGCTGCAGATGTTCAAAGCGTACAGCCTCCATTCACAGGATCACTGGCCAGGACAGCACATCTGATCGGCCAGGACAGCAGATCTGAACCCAGGATCTGAATCCAGTGTTGTCACGGCTGTTCTATCTAGATTGCACACAGCGGTGCTTTGTGATAAGCATACTACGAACTACGCTGTTGCCAAATCCTATACAGAACCTCCGCGTACTGCCTCCCCTCCCCTGATTCCTGTACAGCTGTTTTATGCATGGGAACTGCGGCTCAAACAAAACACACACTGCGTGCACAATTATTAGGCAAATCATATTCCTCAAGATTTATTTTATTGTTGGACAAATGCAATTTTTCTCAGTCAATCCAAAATCTAATTGAACCTCAAACCTGAATGTTTCAGAAAGGAAAGGTGAGTTTTGATCTTTCTCCGGGGACTAAATTAGAGTGCAGAATTATTAGGCAAATAATTGTAAAAACAATTTCTCCCAAATCACATGTTTATTCTAAATTTTTAAAGTAAGTGTAACAAATATGTAACACAAAATGACAATAACTTAAAATGTTGGTCTCTTCAAAAATATTCAGTGTCCAATATAACCACTCTTCTTTTCAATAACTGCCATGAGCCTTCCATCCATCAAGTCTGTCAGTTTCTTAATCTGTTCATGATTCACTTTCACTGAAACAACAACCACAGCCTCCCAAATGCTCTTCAAAGAGGTGTATTGTCCTCCCTGACTGTAAATCTCACGTTTGAGAAGGCCCCACAAATTCTCATTAGGATTTAAATCAGGAGAGGAAGGGGGCCACGTCATTATTCAGACATCTTTGTGGCCCTTGCTGACTAGCCAAGCAGTGGAGTACTTGGATGCATGTGATGGAGCATTGTCCTGCATGAAGACCTGGCCTTCTTGAATGCTGAGGACTTCTTCCTGTACCACTTTGAAGACAGTATCTTCCAGAATCTGGCAGTAAGTTTTGGAGTTGAGTTTCTGTCCATCTTCAGCCCGAACAGGTCTAACTACCTCATCCTTAATGATAGCAGCCCACAACAGTACCCCTCCTCCACCTTGCTGGCGCCTGACTGAAGTGGTGCCCTGTGTCCATTAGTGATCCAGCCATGGGCCCATTCATCTGGTCCATCAAGAGTTACTCTCATTTCATCTGTCCATAAAACCGTCTTCAGGTATTGCTTTGCCCAATCTATACAGTACATATTAGAGCTTATTCAGTGGTGGTCATGTTTTAGCCTTCTTGACCTTGGCCACATCTCTGAACAGTTGACATCTTTTACTTTGGGACATTCCAGGTAGGTTGCAGTTATGGAATATGGATGATGATGGATTCCTGGTAGCATCATGTTTAATTCTTCTCAAGTCTTTTGCAGTTAATTTGCATCTTTTCATAGCGTTTTTTGCACACCAGTTGAATATTTGCAACAAAATCTTTGATTGTCCGGGGTCAACCCTCAGTAGTTAAGCAATTTCAAGAGTGTCGCATCTGTCTGAAAAGCATTTAAAAAATATATACTTTTCACTGTCAGTTAAATCTATTTTTTGCCCATTTTACCTGAGGTAATGAAGCTGGCTAAAAAATTGTGAACACAGTGATATTAGGTGTTATTCATTGTTGCCACATCCTCCCACATTGCATCAATTTGTTTTACCTGAAAATGATTCAATCCAATGAGCATTCAAGTTCATATGGTTAAAAGTTGGAAAATGTGCATAGAAATAATGATACGATCAGAATACTCACTTGCTTAATAGTTGTGAACGCAGTGGAGAATTAAATCAACCACAGCACTAATCACATTTAGAAACACTGCTTAGAGCAGGGGTTGGAAACTAGGTTGGTGGTCTAGACATTTTTAGAGGCCAGAGAACTGATGAGCACATGGTTGGTTGGTAAAAATCTAATGAGCCAAATTGCCAGCCAATTCATAGGCCATGCACCGCAAATTAACCTACAGTAAATGTGTATCACATCTCATTAGTATATAATCACTCCAATGACATTAACATAATAATTAAATATTAAAGGCTCCCACCAGATTACTTCTGCCCATATTTTTTATGTAAATTCTGCCTAGATGGGCATTCTTGTTTAGGTTCTCGCTAACAGGTCTGGTTGCTCATACATATTTACAAATGGAGAACATTTTGGTGCCACTCAAGTGCAGCGGAGAAACAACAACAAATAACTAATGAACATAATGTGATTAGTAAGCTTCATTTTAGTTAAAACAGGAAAATATATTTGTGAAAAGGGTACAAACTGCGGCCTACAGTATGATGGTCAAGCGGTGCAACCTGCTGCCTCTGGTGTGCATTTATGGCTGCAGCACAGGTTCAAAATCAGATCTTTCAGCATAAACTTTTCATCAATAAAACAAGCATAAAAACTGCCCAAAATATACAGTATCTTCAAAAAGAAATCACCTCGAGAGATGTTTCTCAGCTAAACCATGTATTCATTAGCTAGCTATGGTTTATATGATGATTTGACATGTTGAGCTTGATAGCATTTGATAATTCCAGTGAAACTGTTATGGATTTTTTTACATTATTAATATTTCAACATTATTGAAATACAGTCTTGCTGCGTCATTGACACCAGGCCGTTGCCTTGTCGTCAGGATTATCAGATCACTGTCAACGTTGTGGACAAGCTGGCCTGCCATGTCTCGTCACACTCCTCTGACTCCTTGAGGTAAGTTGGAGTACAATCCAAGTCCATGCCCAAATTTTCCAGAAGACATGAAGTAGATCCATCCATTTCTTATAAGAGCAGCCTCAGTTCTTGGGCCCAAACAAATAGACAAGGCTAAAAGTTGTGTTTAGACGGCTATAAAGACAAAAGACAGTCATTTGCAATACATTGCCCACTTCCATTCAAACCTTGGTTTCCACTAAACTCTTTCTAGCCAGAAATATTTAGGAGAGCATGGTGACTGCATTAGGAGCTTTGGCTACTGACAAATCTATGAAAGATCAAATAGTTTGGTCTACATCTCATTTGCTGAAGAGGAGTACATGAGGATTTCAAAAGCCCTCCTGTTGTTAATAACATTTCAAAATGAATGATGCTTACTCAAATTACTTTCAGCAGCACTTGGCCATTGTTAGATTATTCCATGGCTGCTGTTTCACATTTTAGGACTTTCAGGCCACTGGTGTACGTCAGCTACATTGAAAGTCCTAGATGAAATATCTGCTATTGACAAGAAGCAGTACTGCTGTTTTTAATCTACCAAGCCAAAGCCTTTGACTCTGCAAAACATCCCATTCTAATCAATAGACTGAACAGCCTTGGGTTCTCAGACAGTTGCCTAGACTGGTTAGAAAATTACTTCTCAGACCGTGCATAGTGTTTAAGAGGGCCCGCTGGCTAAACCTCTAGGTGTGACAATGGGTGTTCCTCAGGGTTTGATTCTTGAGCTGACCTTGGTCTCAGTATATATACATCAATAATGTTGCACTGGCAGTCAGTGATGCTCTTATCGACTTATGTAGACAATGCTGTTTTGTATACACCCGCTCTCTTAATGAACTCTATACTGACCACCCTTCAAAACATCTTCAGCAGCATACAAGTCACCTTATTTGATCTCCTGTAAAAATATTATCTGATCACTGTACCTGTTAAGCACCTTCATTTTACAGTGTAAAATTCATGACATGTCACCTTCTGAGGAAACCTAGGAAATGTTTCCGAAATACACTCCCTGTGGCTATAGTTGTCTGAAGATTATGTCCTGATTTCCTTGATAAACAAAAAATGTTTTGCTGTTTGGCAGCAACTTTAAACATCTCTCACTGGCACCTAAAAGATTGTGTAGACAATTTAGCCTCTATAGTACATGGACATTCTAGATTGTTGAGTGACAGAAGGAATATTTTCCACCAACAGAATTTGTTAAAGAGTGGAGGACACATTCCCACAGCTATTAACAAATGTACTCCTTGACCACCTATCAGAAGGTGGTGTTTTAATTGTATGTATGTATATTGAAAAATAATTCACAAGTGAAGGTCCTACTAAATGAATGAAGGCTATTTAGCTGTGTGACCATTCGTCCTCTAGCGTACCAACAGATTGACTACTGAATCATTTATCCGTTTCCAGGTTCATTGCATCAGTTCACAAAACTGATTTATTTATTTATAGCCTTAATAAGATTATTTAACAAAGGGTTTCGATGACAATCCAACATTAACATGTTGATGTCTTTCAGATACATCTACTCCAAAATGGACTTTGACATAAACTATAGAGCATCTTTGAGAAGCAGAAACATAGGAATCAACAGCATGGCCTATGGATGTATGTTCATTAATGATCTGCACATTAAGTTTCAGTGAGCAAATTTTTGCCAGACCACATAAGCAGAGCTGGCCAAGATGACCAAGATGGGCGGGGCAGGCTGTCTAGCTGGCGGGCTCTTGTGTTGTGGTTAGAGATGCAAACCTGCAACTGATAGGTCCCGTGTTCAAATTTCATCACTGTCAAAGCTAATTATGCATTAGGATTTATTCCGAATCAATAAAAACTTCAGTAGTTGTGTTATAGTAAGTCAAAAATCAAACTGTTCACACTTGAGGAGAACAAGTATTTGATATACTGCTGATTTTGCAGGTTTTCCTACTTTCCTACTACTAATAAAATGCAAATTAATTATTTAAAAATCATACAAAGTGATTTTCTGGATTTTTGTTTTAGATTCCGTCTCTCACAGTTGAAGTGTACCTATGGTAAGACCTCTACATGCTTTGTAAGTAGGAAAACCTGCAAAATCAGCAGTATATCAAATACTTGTTCTCCCCACTGTATATTGTACTATTTCTGGTGGATTATCGAAATACGCATCTGTGCATGCTTTTGGGGATAATATGAGCTATATAAAAACAATTCTCTTGTCTTTTCACTTAACAAAAAATTCAGTTATCTTTATCTTTATTGATAGTTACTGTATCAATGTAATTCACAAATGAAATAAAAATGATCTTTATGTGCCATAAAATAGCTTTGGCTGTGTTAACTACATATTCCGGCTAGTAATCAATTGTTTGAATCTTGTGACTATAGTAGTAAGTTAGATACCAACAAGCCAGTTTATTAAGGCTAATAAACTGTTAAAATGACCAGTGGCAAAAGCCATACATGTCATAGATGCTATTTGTGGTGGAGGTAAACTTAATAAGAAATGTTAGTCAGTTTAACACAATACATAATGGTGTCTAGCGAAATATTTAAACTTGGCGTTAATGCATGAGAGAATGATCTAATGCCGAGATGCTATACTGAGAAGGCAATTAAATACACAGCCACTCACGTGGGAGACCCTGGTTTGAATCCAGTGAGGGCAACAACATGTATCACTTTAAATTGCCGGCTGAACTACTGTAGGCTTTCCTGGTTGTTTTTCTGGTTTGTCCAGATGACTAAAGATCTGGAAAACATCTGGTCCTCAGCTACACTGTTCCAACTTTAAACCACAGTGTGAATTTGGAGATCCCTTAACAAGTATTGCTTAGGCTGCACATTCTTGAAACAACTCATAAATACCTTGTTTGATTTCAGCCTATAGGAGCTATCCTACTATAAAAGCTGGAGAAAATGTGAAGTAGTCTAGTCTTTTATGGTTAGCTCTACATCATTCTCCATTTGATTGGTAGGGATATGATTACCTTTGCATAGCCCGAGAAGGTGACACATTTAATATTATGGCAACAGATGGAGGCCTGCGTTTTTCTTGCAAATACTTCTGAAATTGCCCTTTTGGTGGCAGTATAAAAATGATGCAGTAGACAGTAGGTGAACAAGGCATTGGATAGCAGCGACGCGCAAGGACAAAACGTCCGTATATAGCCCTATTGCAACGGAAATCACATCCCACCCTATCTCCACTGACTACCACCGTGCCACCAGTGATTGATCTACGCCTGGCCTCTGCTTAGGGATGTTTGTTGGCATACACGAGACGCTGCTGTGCACATAATTTATGGCATTAAAAAAAGAAAACAATGCATGATACAACCCCGTTGGGCTCAGTTTCCAATATGGCACGATCGTTTCCCTAGCGTAGATACATCATTTTCAGTCATGTGAGCAATAGTCAATGTCAGAGAAGAAGATGGGGCTATAAAAAAAGTGAGGTAGGGTGTTGGAACAACAGCGGGGGTATGGAGAGAGAGAGAGAGGGGACATCTCTCTTGTGCATTGAGGAAAGGGTAGTAACGTCACAGGCTAGCTTCTTAAGCAAAACCCCAGCATACAGTTACCCAGACCAATTTCCATTAACATATTGATTGAAACAGTTCATCTGAGTGTAATTTTAGGTTGAGAGCCATCGGGTTGGGAAGGAGAGCAGAGAATTGGCTAACAAAAGAACAGCATTGTTCCACCGGGACGTTTCTCTGTTCCAGTTCATTGATGGAGTTGATTAAGTTTAAATGAAGCAGACACTGGATAAAAGTGAGGGTATTGACCAGCGGGCGCTGTGCTGCCGCGCTTGAAAAAGCCTGATACACGCGGAATAGCAAGATTTGCTAAATGCTCTAATCTTCAATCAAATCTAACATCAATACAGACAAAGTTTGGTAATGAGAGATTCAATGAAGCATGCAGTAGAGAGAATTAATCCCCTTCGCCTAAACTGGGTTCAACTTTGAAGCTTGCTCCTCAGGATAGACAGTTATCTAAATGCTAAATAAGAAACGTATTGTACTTCTCACAGTATGCTAATCATTTGTTCATTTCATCTCCATTATTTGTTCTCTCGTATATTGCAGTTGTTGATCTGGTGATTAGATTAGATCAACCTTGGGTAGCGGAGAGGAGGGTGGAACTGAATACTTAACAGACTAACTGGTATTTGTAGAGGTGATGTGGCAACCAGTAATTCACAGAGTTTGTCTCAGATTATCCACACCCGTTCGGCATACACAAAAAGATCAACATTATCCTCTATGGGTTGGGGCTGGCGTCTTCAAAATTTCTTCATCATCCCTCTGGTTATAGTCGATCAACCCCTAAATGTTTTTGTTAAAGCCTGCACTTTATATTTTAGGTAATTCCGAGTACATTGCTTTGGCCTTTCCTTTCAACGTCATCGGCAATACCTCCTTTGGTAAGCCTAGCTGAGTTGCTGTTGACCAAGCACAGTCTACTAATTAGTCTAATTGACACAGCTGGAAAACAAACCTGCATAGGGAGTTTCCCCGGGACCAATAAGACACACAGAATAAAGCCTGTTTAGCCATTTGTTTAGCCTATTGACGGTATGATGAGATTTGAGATAAAATATTATCGGTTAGAGGCCGAAGTCTTAGATTTGTGGGCTATTATTATTTTCTTGAAATGTAGTTATATCTATCGGTTTAACTGATTGAATTCGTTAATTATATGTTTTGAAAATCAATTAACCCTAGTTATATTGTGAAATAAGCCTATAATGAACAAATAATTATTTTGAAAGGTTTGAAAGAAATGTAATTAATATATTTACGCTATATCGGCTATTGATCCACTTGTCCTGAGGTTGGGAAAGGGGAGTAAACTTCCAAACATAAAAGCAATTTGCTGTGTTGGTATTTTGGTGAGGTCGTGGTTGGTAGGCTTCCTGGCTTCCCATTAATATGTAACCTTATACAAACTCAACGAGGCTAAATTATAACAGTCGGTAAGTTAAGAGCCTCCAAGCCAAGCGTGCATTATTACAGCATGGGTTGGAAGGTGAACAGAGGGAGGCCAGAGGAGAAACTGTAAACCCGCGGTGACAGGCAGTAAGTACCACATATAACAGGTGACAACTCCCTGGACGAGCAAAGAGGTTTAACACACGCCTTGTCAGGGTTGAGCCTTTCAAGAAGCCAGAAAGATCCTGGCAAAAAAATCAATGATTACACTGAAAGCTTAAAATATGATAAGTAGTTCTAACCTACGCTTGATAATAAAATAAGATAGGCCTACTGTCATAATTAATAGCCACTGTAAAACATTTTGGAATGTTCTTGAGTGATACGTAGTAAGGCAGTACTAATGCACTCTAGCCTTTATAATATTCCGAGAACCAACTCATGTGACTTCATCTCAACTGTTTATTCTGTTCTATTGTATATTATTAGCTCTTATTTGGCATCCCATTATTTGCATTTATTTCTTGCAGTGACGATAAATGTTGTCAATTGCATTATAGCCTTTTCTTTGCTGTTATAGGCCTATATTATTAGCCATGTGGGAGATGAAATCTCTAAGTAAGGTATGCTGCTGTCACAATCCCATCTAAATCTGCATGTTTGTTTCTTAAACAGGGCATGTTCGCTTCTGCTTTTTTCCCAAGCAAATCGACAGCAAATACAACCCAGGAGATGTGCTATAAAACAAACTGCGCTCTCAAAGGTATATGTGACTTTGTAGCTGCTGCGTTTGCCTGTTAGCAGCACATCCTCTGTCTTTTTAACTGTCACTTATTCCCTCTCTGTTTTGTCATTTGCTCTATATATTCGCTTGTCACCTGGAACTTTTTTTGACTCCGGGAATACAGTTGGGTTGCAATTAAATATATCAACAAAGCAACAAAAAGTGCCAGCAAAGCAGATACACATGTAGAGAGTTTTACTCCATGCTTAAGTTGTAGCAAAACAAACAGACACCTGAAATGTTTGCTGCAGGTTTTGTTTGTTTGTTTATATCTGGTGTTAAAACAAACAGACATTTCATTGCTTCCAAATGTGCCATTCTGGTTTTCTATGACTGTGACAATGCTTGAAGAATAGAATATTCAACGTTAATAGGACAGCATCATGTCTGAGTGGGGGATAGCGCAACTCCAACCGAGGCTTTCCTTCTTTTCATGAAAAGGTGATGAGTTGTAGTCCTAGGCCTGCGCAGCCGACAAAAACCCAAATGTCCCAAAGATTAATATGTTGTCCGTTTAATACGTAAAGCTGCATCACATCGCTTCGCATATGTTAATGAGGCCTGACATTTAGACATAGATTTTTTTGTATATCCCGAAGACAAAAACAAATACATACTTGCCGTACACACATACTACAATAGCCCTATTCACAGAAAGGGACGATTATATGCCAAATTTAAAATATTTTTAACCAAAATGTACACAACGGGAACTCCCAGCGGTCTATTGCCAATGGGTCTCACTCTCACGCACTCAGGCAGCAGACGTTTACTTCTGATTTTCAAGATACAACCTATGACCTCAGGGCCCTGGGAGACCGAGAAACGCGAGGGATTTAAACCACGAGACACTTGGGTCTTATTGTCATCTTTACAATAGCGGCGTGTTTGGCACAATAGTAAACAAAACAGCTAGACAAAGCGAGTGACGCCTGCGGTAATGTTGGGAATTATGACATTTGAGGAGGTGTGCAAAGCAAATAGACTAAGGATGAGGGAACTGAAAGGAACAAACACAATATTGGTCGGGTTGAATAGACAAGTACTGTACAAAAGAATACAAAACGTGAAAGCTTTTACTGAAATACATCTTTGTCATTCTAAAATAACCCTTTCAGTATCTAAAGCCGCGGGTACAAACTAGGCCTAAATAGGCTACTGGCAAATTTCGAATAGTTTACGGTAGCTGATTTACATTAAAGAAATACATTGTTTGTCAATAATAAGAGTTAACATGTTACATTTCTAACTAGTAAAATCATATTGTAGGCTAAACATAACATTATAAACTACATAGGCTATTGATTTTTTTAATCAAAATGCGTCCAAAACGTTCTTATTTTAGCCTGCTGCTAGCTTGCATTCATAGTGTGATGAAATATGCTAATATGCATAATCAGAACACATTTCACATTGTAATAGCAGCTCAGGAATAAGCTTTTACATTAAACGAATGCTCTTATTCTATGCCACATTAGCATTGTTATATGTTACTTTTCAAAAAGAATTGTTACTGGAAATGTAATTGGAAAACGAAATAGAAAAAAACACTTGTCATAACGAAATGTCACATTTTAACATTTCATTAGATCATGTTTACTTGTTATGTTCATATTAAACAGCAGACATTAATGGAAGTCTACAGTTTTTTGTCCATGTTTGTTCGGGTGTCTTTCAGAACGCAAAGAACAGTGGCCCCTGGCGTTCAATGGTATAACTGCATAGCCATTATACCGTAAAGACTACAGTATGGCAAATAAGGCTCTTGACTTACAGGGCCGGCAAGAGAAAGCAAGGCACGAAGCCAAATGCAGCCCATGACGTTTAATTTTGATTAACTCGTTTCCAAGTGTTCCAGTCATTTGAAACGATCAGTTAACACCAGCACTCCGGCTGTTGCGGAATTATATTCGTTTATAACCGTTAATCCTATAGAAAACTAGAGTAACTTTTCTCATACATTACAATTGGCTTCTTATCAAAATATCTGTAGTCTCTTACAAACGAGGCAGAACGGTGGTAACGCAATTCGAATAAACAGGATTCTATAAGTTTAATTCAGATGGACTGATGCACATAGACATTATGTTTCCAAAACAGATTTGTGCTCGTCAAAGGGGACATCATGGATACATTTTTCACGCGCGACATGTCTTCATTCTTTTGCCCACGAGATCTATTCTGACTCGTCATTTCTGGCTCATATTCTGCATTTCTTCCCATATCCAAATCAAATCTCTTTCGTTTCATGGCTTGTCAAGCCTCCAATTTATTGAAGTAAAAAAAGCAGGTCAGCGCGCGCCTGGAGGGCTGAAGGGGCAGCTGCTCTCGCGCTGACCAGCTCCCCGTCACACCTCGCGCTATTTCTAAAGGCATTCTTTAGCGAGTAATTAATAGGAAATAATGGCGTTGCCAGAGGTGCCACATCACTTTCCAGAATGTCACGGTCTAAGCGAGGAGGATTCTCTCTTCACTAGGCCTACATTATTATTTTTGTTATTGTAAATGACACATTAGCTGCTGAAACGTGCTATTGGAATTGACATCAGCCACGCTTCCCCGGTTTATAATAGCAGTCAGTTTGCACAACATTCACTGAGAAAAGAGGATGAATATGTCAAAACCACACCAATGCTGGCTCGTAAAGGTCCCTTTGTCATGATACAACTAGGGCTATATTGCATTTATGTCATGTATAATAGCATAATCCAAAACATAGCAATGAAGTATCACCCTTAAATAACAGGCTGAAGCAGTGTTATTTAGTCAAAATGCTGCTCAGAATATCACTGACAAGCCTGTTTGAAACCTCACATTATGACAGAATGTGAATGAAAACTGTGTTAGTTAGCAATTATATCATATTTATATTATTGAACAAATGTATATTTTTTGCGTAGTCCCATAATTGCACCATAACGCACTTGTCCGCCCAATTAGCGGAAACAATTATTATGAATCTGGACCTAATCATGTCTCAATTTATCGCCGGCGAGTTCGAGTCTATAATTCAGTAATTAAAATGCTCCATGGCCCCGTGCCTTTAGGGCAGCGCGTGATTAGGACCTGTCAGCGGCTGAGCTGAACGGAACCAGTCGAGCGTGTTGAGCAACATGACCCGCTATTGTTAAACCTTGTCAACATATTAACCTGACTATTCCCTACAGTCATCACGAGCTGAATTGGTATATTAGATAAAAAGATGGAGGGAGAGAAAAGGGTTGGGAGAAAGGGATGTTCTAATTGAAAAACAGCTGGCATTTTATTATCCAAGAACTGCGTTAATGAGGGGGAGGCTTTCATGGATGTCAGATGACGCCCCGATGCGCGCGTGTCCGAAATGAAACGGCGCGCTTTAAAGTAATTTACAGTGAAATAAAAAGATACATTCTCGTTAGCCTTTCCTGATGTGACTGATGGGAATAATTGTTTCTTTAGTTAAAATTACAAGGCAGTTTGAAACAACTTTCACACACCATAAACACTTTCCATCGCTTTATTTGCCTGCATTTATACATTCAGATAATTGTACGTGAGGTAATACATGTACGGAAAGAAACTAAAGCAGCGGCACAAAGTTGACCTGTAGTTATCACAACGGGTGGCGATCATAATGGGACGTGAGCGATAACTATAACGTACAAGCGTTTTCCGTTGGTATATACAGTTAATGTATGTATAAAATAAGCAAAGATTGAGGGCAGTATAGAGCTGCAATTTAGTTTACAATTCATTATGTAAGCCCAGTCTTATTATTACTCTCTGTGGGACAGCATTGGGATGAAACTGTTCTACACAACATTCTCTTAATAAAGACAAGTGAAATGGAATTTGAAGCCTGGTTCTACTTTGTATGTTTGGGAATAACAGCATGGCTCACTGAAAATAAAGTCTTAATTTAATCTTGGTCAGGCAGAAAATACATAATGGCATTTGATAACAGATGAATCATATGATAGGAGGACCAAAATGTTGCATCTCAAGCAGCTTTCACCTATGTCAGAATGTATTGATTTCTGTGATTTTGTGGTTTTAACTCAGTCCTTAGGTCAATGGGAGAAGCTGACCTTTCATACAAACGTTGTTAGGAAAAAATAAAGTTGACCAAGTACATACCAGGGACAAATTCCATGGATACAAGATTGAAACATTGTGATTTTATGTTGTCCCTGATCAATTACAGGTCCTACACTGTGAACAATTCCTGCTATAGACTAAATACAAAATAATACTCCATGTCTTCAATTATTGAAAATTGTTAAAATACTTTTTCTATTAAAATAAGAATAAAGGCTACTATTGATGCCTTTTGGAACACATTTTGAGTACGCTAAAAAACAGGTTAATATAGAAAAAAGCGGTTCCATTATATTCATAATTTCATAAATCATAAACCATTCAAATATAATATGGTTTTGAAGCCAGTGTGTATTCTGATCTCATAGCTGTGTACAGATCAGTATAGAGATGAGATCAGGGGACAATGGAGTTGACGGATTTCCTTCAGCCACCATCAGGGCACCTGAGTTCCCTTTCCTAGGTAAATTATTAATGGCAGGATAAAGGCGTGAGTGGTGGGGGATTGAGACAGTCAGACAAACAGACATACAAACAGGCAGGCAGGCAGACAGGCAGACAGTATCTGAGGCAGACAGGCTAAGACCTACTTCCCTATTACGCACCCCACCCGTCCCCTTGCTGTGTGGCGGCCTTTCACACCCGGCCTCCTTGGACGGCCGCTTGAAGTGCAAATCTGTGTTCCAACTTGTTCCTGCTATCTGTCAGCATGTTTTCCTCTTGTCAGTGGAGTTGGGTGACGAAAAGCATCCCAAAAGGCTCCCTACTCCCTGTCTAGGGCACTATGTTTGACCTGAGCTCCATGGCCATATCGGCTCTGGCCAAAAGTTGTGCACTATGAAAGGAAGAGGGTGCCATTTGGAACAAAACCATGGAGCGGGGGCCCGTCGCCCAGCCCTCTCACCCCTGTACCGCCCCTGTAACGGGATCATTGACAGGCCAGTGACACTGCCCAAACGATAATGGAAACCTATTGATTTTTCACTCCAAGTTTTTTTTGTTGTTTGTACAGGAAGCAGAGGACAGCAGTCGCTAGGTTGGCACTTCAGAATAACCAGCCAGAACAGAGCGAGATGGACGGTCGTGATCAATGGACTTGATCTCTGGATCTCTGCTGCCACAGTCTGTTAGGTGGGTGAAAAAAGGCAGGCCAACATAGAGGAAAGTACCACCAGTCAATCGCCTGCTTTCACATGGTGTGGTGAGTCAGCATCCCAAACAACACCTTATTCCCAACAGCCATGAAGGCTCTGGCCCTGGTCAAGGGTGCTATATAGAGAATAGGGTTCCATTTGGGCCTTAGATGTTTACTAGTAAAGCTGAACTTACACCATACAAACACTAACTTCCTCTGATTGAATGAGAGCTTATCTTAAACCTCCCCTACTGCAGTATTACATTCTATCCCAGACAGTGAAATATGCCAGAGTTTTTTTTTTTTATTACCTCCTAGGGCATTCCTTTTAATATGAAACTACTTCTCTAGTTGCTCAGCTTACACATTCTGGTAAGACTGAAATTAACAAATAAAATACAGTGGTAATTCCAGGCCAACTCTGTTGCGATTTTCTCATTTTACAATGCTAACTAATTACTATTCACTGGTTGTGAATATATGCAACTAACCCCCCTCCCCCTGTCTGCACTCTATGCGGTACAGGGGGATCAGGGGATGACGATTATATACCGTTTTTTAATAGAGTAGTAATCTCCTGGGAGGGTGTCTTTGATTCTCCGGCCCTAATGATCACCATGCTCTGGTCTGCTTCTAGCTACTACTAGACCACTATGGCAGATGGCCAACGTGGCTTCTACCACCATAACATATCTTTATGTTTCTTGCTCCCTCTCCCCCTTTCTCTCCCTCTCTCTCTCCTGGCTGCCAGTGAAAAAAAACACTCCTGGTCATGGCTGGCTCAATCTCATTATAATCTCTCTCTGGTTTTTATTCATGGGGCCCCTTGGGACGCTGTCTGCCCGCGATGTGGCTCCCAACCTCCGCAGAGAACATCTTTTGAAACAGCCAGAAGACCTAATGAAGTCACAGAGTGGCACAATTATTTCCCTGCGAAGGAGCATTAATGTACTTGAGAATCCCCGGAGGAGGAGCATGATGACAATTGGTTTGTACAGCTTTGATCGTCCTGTTTTAAATACGGACCAGGATAAACTGCAGGGTTGGCCCCCTGTGCCATGGATTGGTGTTCTTGCAGACACAGTGTGCATCCCAAATGGCAGCCCATTCCCTGTATAGAGACCGACTTTATTTACAGGTCAAATTTAACTAGAACTCTGGGGTCACACCAATATTATTGTTACAGAAGCTAAGAGCCAAAGGTGGGAATGACAGATTATTTAAAATCAGTGTACATTTCTATTATTTATGTGCTCAGGGATGAGAGATAAACAATTGTAATGATAAAACGGTCCAAAGTAAAGGAACAATTTAAAAGACCCATTTTAATTATTTTATTTCAGTATTTTATTTTGGCAAGTTCTTGCTATATTTACTACAGAAAGCTGAACGAATACATGGTATATAGAGCCTTCTTTCTTTGTACATCCAAAATGAAATATGGATGTTAAACCAAGTAGACCTTTTTATAGTACATTCACAATGAAAAAAAACATAGACATTCTCTATTGTTGTCTAGATGAATGAAACATTAAACTCATGTCTTTTACTTAGCATAATATAATACTGTATCTAACTGGAAGTTTCAGCACCATTGAAATGTGGTTAAAAATCTCCTTGTCCTTTTATTGGACCATAAAATTAATTTCCGAAGGGAAAGTTAAGATATCCATCATCATATAAGAAAGTAGTGCTTGGCTGTGTTGAATCATCAAAGAACAATACAGAATTATGTGCTTCATTAAATAGGCCTAATAAATGCTTTAAACAATATTTCATTACTATCTCAGCATTGCTTCATCTTTTGTCCTACCTCTAAATGTTGACGTGGAGAACTAGCTTAAATGCATTGCTTCTGGTTGTTTTTTGGCAAGTTTAGCGCACTGCTAGTTAAACAAACTAATTAGAAGCAATGGATCGAAGCAACTCACCATAAACCACTACTGAGGTAAAATTGCATATTGCTTGATATAGACAGACTACTCAGTTTATACTACAACAATCCAGTGGACCAACGTTACAAACTGATGAATATTTCAGTAAATAAACTCTAATATTGGCCTTTCAGAGATAAATTACATGCAAAAAAGTGTTTGCTTTGCTTGATAAGTGTAACATGAGAACCTATCATAATTACAATTACTATTAGAACAAAACAAACAGGAAAGAATCAACATAACTGAGAATAGCAGATACTGTGTCCTTACATGTAGCATGGACCATACTAGCAACACATAATATGTGATATGAATGATTGACCCTGTATTTTATTAATTTCTCCTGTAGTCTACAGTTAAATTAATGGACATAGCATTTATCTTCATAACAATGTTGAGGTGTCAGTTGTTTCTTTTGGTAATGGGTTCAAAGTTCTGACTGACTGACTGTTAAAGAGTGCAAAGAAGGAAGCAAGAAAACACATTTAACCTGTGTCCCTGTAGTAGGATTATCTGTAGGTAAATCGTTAATGTTTGTTTACATTAATAGTAGAGTAGAAGAGGTTACCACACTGCATACATTTAGTTAGAAAAGTTGAGATGCAAGGTTCTGAACTTACCGCCATCCTAGTTTCAGCAACTGTTGCAATTTCTGCTTCTCAAATACAATTCCCTGTAACTGTTGCCACGGGTTGCATGTTTTGTCACCATATTGTTTTGAACATTTTAGGACTGGTAGCAAACGGAACATTTTAGTCAATGCACACTCATTGGACACTGATGAAGATTTGGTCTAAAGTGCTCTACCGTTGCTTAAAAATGCGACATTTCTAAGGAAAATTTTGTAGGAAAGTCTTTGTTCATAATTTTTACATGTTTCTAAATTGACAGCCATTTAATTGAAGGGAGAAATTTCTAGCTAATGTTAGCATTACCAGCTATTTCTGGCAAACTCCTAGGCAATGACAACACTGCCATCTGTCTAAAGTAACTCTGACAACAGGATGTTGGCAAATTTGCTTCCAAAAAAAAGTCCCTACTCTATTTATGTCATTGTGTTTCCAGTCCGTTAGTGTAATTTAGGTGAAACAGTCAATAGCTCTTGTTCAAAGTCATTATCCCCTGTGTGACCTTTGGACATCAATATGGC
Organism: Esox niger; assembly: GCA_016801105.1. NCBI lineage: Eukaryota > Metazoa > Chordata > Actinopteri > Esociformes > Esocidae > Esox > Esox niger. Next base: position 55,041 of record JACXGJ010001467.1, on the reverse strand, counting down.
TGTGGAGTTTGTAGGATGCCGATAACGACGGCAACACAATGAAGTTACGGATGTGCAACCTATTCATATTCCGTAATATTTCTGTACATACGAGCAACAAGATCTAACATCTACAGAACTGAAACAGGTCTTATAAAATAGAGGGAAGGGATAGTGGGTTCATGTGCATATTAAGAACCATGGATAGCCTTAGAATATCTGTATATATCTATCTATCTATCTATATATCTATGTATTTTCCAATATTTACATGTGCAGGATAAAGATCTAAAGTGATAAAGTGAAAATGTGTAAACAACCCATTAGCTTAAGATGCAACTGGAAGAAGCTCCAGAGGGGGGGTTGACATGTGCTGCTCCAGGCATGGACGTTTATTGGATGAAGGCTGGGCATGATGCAAGGGCTGCTTGTCATGGAGCTGAGGGTGCTCATGGGTTTCGGGGTGCTCATGGGTTTCGAGGTGCTCATGGGTTTCGGTGTGCTCATGCGTTTTGGTGTGCTCATGGGTTTCGGGGTGCTCATGGGTTTCGGGGTGCTCATGGGTTTCGGGGTACTGACTGGGCATGGTGTGTCCATAGGGCAAGGGGGCCTTTTGCTGGGACGGCAGGTGATTATGGGGAGAGGGGTATTCCAAGCATAAGTGCTCATGGTGCTTCAGGGGTTTGTGGCACACATGGTGCCCGTCAGACATTGGCTGTTCCAGACAGGGATGCCGCTTGGAGGGTGAGCAGCGCATCTCTTTGAATGGTCCCAGGACCTCCACCATGCCAGCCCCTGTGTGAGGAACACTAGTATGCATGAGGTGTCTCTGTAAGTGCTTGATCCAGTCTTCTTGGACAGAGAGAGGACCTTGGAAGACTAGGTCACAGAACCTGCATTGAAAGGAGAGTTAAGGTTTAGTTAGATAAGGTTCAGTTTGAAAAGTTGTAGATATTGTTAGGCTTTGGGTTTAGTTAAACATTGGGTTTAGTTAGGTTTGATTTGCAGACATTCAGTATAAATACTCAAGCTCAAGTTTGAATGGTCATATGTGAAAACACAAAGCAAATTATGTAACACTACATTCACTTGCACCATCTGATGTGGCAATACTGTTCCAATAAAACACAACTCACTGTATTTAAGAACCCATGCATGATCAATTCAAAGTTTTAAATGTGAATAATTGATTCATGCCTTGTAGCCACAGGATAAAATGTGCAATATATAAAAACCAACACATGCAGAGATTGGATAGAGAAGCTTGCAGTCCAATATACCTGCAAGTGAGGCTGTAGATCTCCTCAACTACTCGTGGGAGCTCTAAGAATAGCTTCTTTTTTGTTCCAGCCCTCAACCTAGGCTTCTTCTGCATACAGGAATAAGCTGAAAAACATGGAACAACTCAATAAGGACCAACTTACAAACTAAATTCATACAACTCATCAGACTGATTTACACCAGGAGTTAGAGACACAGGCTGTCCTCATGGTGTCCATGGTCAAAATGTGTACACTATATAGGCAAAAGCAAACTTCGAATGATTTTCTGTTAATAAATGATTTATATGTTTAAGGTTTCATTTCTTAAATTAGTTTACTTTTATCTGTCAATAAGGTTCAATTGAATAATACATTTTGATATGTTCAAAAATGTAAATAAACGTTCAACCAGTTGCGTTTAACTAAGGTAGATAAACACTACCACACATACCGAGTGAAGTTTCATTCAATTACTGAGATTTTGTTGTTTTTAAAGCTCTATTTGCTAATGCATTTTTGTATTTTAAAATACAAAATACATGTATTTTAATAAAAAATGTACAGTATGTTTATAAATATCACAATAGTTTTTTGTAATCGTTTAACATCCCTGTACTGTATATAGTGAGTAGGGCACTAATATATATAGTGAGAAGGGCACAAAATGTATGCTATTTACTTTTTTGACCAAGGTAGGAAACTTACTTGTTCCTTCCAACATGGCAACCCTTTTCTTGCGTGCGTAAGCTCGAAGATGATTGGACAGACTAACAGCACTCGGGAAGGTTGTGTTACAGTGAATGCAAATCTTCTTATTAGATTCAATTCTCTCTGAAAAGAGAGGCATAGACATGTAAAAAGAAAGAGAGAAAAATCTAAAGAAAGAAAAGCACACACAAGTTCAGTTTAAAACTTAAAATAGACTATGTTCCAAAGGCTCATTAACAACCTTTTTTGCTAAGGAACGTCTTTGAAAGAGTGTCAAGAGAGTAGCATTTCATCCAATTGGCCCTAAGCCTCAAGATTACCACACTCCGTTTGTTTTTAACTTCATTAACAGTTCTATTATGACACTTTGTTTGGATGCTGCCCACTTTTGAAAACAGTTAAACTTCTACCAGCATTACATCTAAATTAATTGCTTGGGTTTTAAGGTCTTTGATCAGTATCTTTGAGAAACACAATCTGGAGGTGAGTTGAGGTGAAACTAAGGGAAGGATCTCAAATGATATATACTGAATCTGACTACATAATATCTAGAGATTAACATGAGGTAAAACTGTTATTCCCCGGTCATCACCTTTCGGTTTTATGATTTTAAAACGTAAAGGTTTGGTAGTGTGCAGTTGTAGTTTAATATATTTCACAATCTAAGAACTCAACGGTCCTATTTGCATATTTCTACCCATAGCAGCTGATGCACACAGGGTTTTGGACAATTTTAGATTATAAAACGTGATTTAGGCTATGAAAAGAACCTTGTTCTGCACTGGTTGTGTAAATACTGCATATAAATTACAATGGCTTGGCATGTAACTGCAGGCTACATCTAGAGCATGTTAAATTGTAAAAGCACTTGATTAAAAGGTCTTTTCAAACCCCCGTTAGAGCACATTTGATTGGCTGACAAGCCAACACTAAGTATCTATGCAGCTTGTCCTGAAGCTCCTAGCGTTGGTGTGAAAATGACAGAGACATTTTCCCATTAATTTCACACCTAATAAAGGGGAAAACATCTGCTACAAAGGTGTTTTTAAACCATGAAGTTATTAAAGGTTATTTAAATGACTTGCAAATCGTTTGCAACAATTTCATGTGCCAAATAAATCTCTTGGTTAATTAACTTACGTCCCTAAAAAAATCTTAATTCCCAATTCAGACACTGTATGTCTACAAAGCACTGTGTGTTTATTTAATGAAAACAACTAGAATTTGTTTTTTTATTCTTTATTTCCTTGAGCCTAATGTTAGCCTTGAAATGCTCATTTTGACTGTGTGGGCGTTAGGAAACAAATTATAATACATTTAAAGATAAAGAAGTGACTGGCTGATAGGGAGGTCTATAGCAGCTTTTCCTAAATTAGGGATCAAATGGATTCATGGGAGAAACAAAACAAATGTGGTTACACCAGAAACCTCCAGTAGATGCTAGATGTGGCCGTAATAAACTAAGCGGTTTAAATTATTTCTTTCTTTCCCCACAATCTGGCTGGCTGTATCTTCTGAAAGCTTTAAGCTAGAAAATATGATGACCGTATCACTGAAAGATAAGACTGACATTTTCTGATCTTCCGAATCACTTTTCTTGCACCTAAAGTCACTTCAAACCATGCTTCTTTCAGATATAAAAATACTGTAAAAAATGCTATCAGATTAAGAGATCGGCATAGCCCTAATATATAAGTGTATGAAAGGGTATAATGGGCCCAGAAATGTTTGTTAACATTTCCCGGTTATGCAGTTAAAGTCATTGCACTATTATAAACAAATCCCATTTGCAATGTAATAAAGCAAAACATCCATCCCAACTGAACAAGCTGAAATTCCAGGAATTGTTTTCTTTAAAATAAAGAAATTCAAATTTTCAGAGTGGTATTTTAAACTCAAAGTGAGGAAATATCATCAGAAAGCAAGGGACACATACTTTATGTATTCCTTATATGGTATACACTGCCGTATGTGTTACATTTCCATCAAGATTTTGTAGTTAGTGTATTTTTTGTGTAATTTTATGTTGTCTTTTTACTATTATGCTTTATCTTGGCCAAGTCGTTGTTGCAAATGAGTATCTGTTCTCAGTTGGCCTACCTGGTTAGATAATGGTGAAATAAAAAATTGATAAAAATCCAACATACCGTAACATTTACTAAAGCAGTATGGGATGGAGTCCAAGTTGTTTGGCCTTACAATGTTTGGATTACTTTGAGATGTCACAAATAAGATTTCAACAGACCGATGACTAGGTCAAGGAAAGACTCTTGAAATTCAGCCAATCACAGTTGGGTGTGTAAAAATATATAATTAAAAAACAGCCAGACTGATTTCAAGGGCCCAAATAAGCTCAGGGTAATAATGGGGGGAAAAGTTATTTTCAATAAAAGAACACAGTGATTTATTAGACACACAGCGATGATTTAAAAATAAAATTACAAAGACTGGCCCTTTAACATCTTTTCCCACAATGCTTATTTGGACAGACATTAAACAAAGGTGTGTAAACAGCTGATGTGCTTCCAAAGCCACATCAAAAGGATGTGACAGGTTTTTAATTTCAATTTCAAAGCCACTTTGGTGACATTTATTCTTTTTGTGTGTGTTACAAAATTTCAATTGATCGTGAACTTTTCTCTTTATGTTTATTCTTATTTTTTTTATCCCACTTGCTTCTGCTGCATGTTTCTTGGAGAATACAATGTTTCTGACAGAGTAGCAGACAGAATACTGGAGTACGATAACGTGTCTCCCATACATATTTAATACTTTTCAATTTGATTGAAATGTTGTGATTTAACATGAATAAATGAATAATGAAAAGCTATAGAAGTACTAAAACAAACAAAACAGCTGTTAAACAAGAAAAAAATGATTTCATTATGGCGGTCTGATTACATACTGTAATTGGAGGGCACAAGTCACATACAGTATCTTAACTCTGCATCATTGCACTAGATAGCTTCAATTACAAAGAACAACTGAAAGAATCATGCTTACCTGCAAAGGATTTAACTGATCAATGTTAGGAATGACAATAGCACACTGTGAAATAAACACAGTGGCGACCTAGTTGAGCTAATAAAGATGTGTCTGTCACTTTTATCCATCATCTATCTGTCTTTACTAGCTTGCTTGTCTCATTTGATTCTTCATCATTTGAAAGTGACTGAACAAACAGGATGTTGTACAGCATATGTTTTGCTGCCACAAAGAATCTGCACTACAATAACCATTACCATCAAATAAAGTATACTTGGCAGTAAGAAAGTAACACTTCTGTTTTTAACTTTAATAATAAAATGTTTGTTATCTGGGTCGGTTTATCCACTGTTCAGAATCCCATCATGAAAAAAAAAAATTGTAGTTGGTGAAAAGACTTAATAGCATTTTTTGACCTGGATGTCATAAAAAGTCTCATTATCTTAGTTGTAAACGTGCTCAACATTGCTCTAAAACAATGACAGGATAGGCATGAGTTAGGGTTAGGAATGAGTTAGGGTTAGGCATGAGTTAGGGTTAGGCATGAGTTAGGGTTAGGCATGAGTTAAGGTTAAGGTGAGGCAGCTTACCGTGTAATTGCAGGTCATTGGCCTGTTGGTTCTGTCTCTCCTCAAGCCTCTCTTTGGTGACAGTAAAGTGTGTCTTATCTGCATCACACAATCTGCTTTTATCCCTCAGCTGCTCCTTCCTCTGCTGCAGTAGGTCTATTAACGTGCTCTGTGAAGGATCAATGACACCTGGTGTCTGTTGCAATAATAAAAGTAACACAATTTATTTAGGCCTTTCAAGATAACCAAGGCCTCTTAGGTAAAAACAACAAAACATTGCCAACATAAATACAATAATTAAGAGTACATCACACAATAGAGCGTGGCACCGAAATACAGTACAACAACTGTACCGTTATACTGTTCCTTTGAGGAAAGGACTTCTCACTCTCTACTTCATCATGCCTGGGTGCAGTTGTACTGGTACCCCATGGCCTGTGAGGGCCAACCTGGCCTGGTTGGCAGCCATGTTGGACTTTCACTGGGATCCCTGTGGGTGTTAGGAATAGTCCGTCGCTGCCAATGAACTTTTGGGAAATGATGGGTCGAGAGTTGAACCGCTTCCTGTTCAGTGTCAAAAGAAACAATTTAGAGAGTGACAGTCAAAACATACAGTGAGAAAAGTGAAAACATCTTACAGAAGCTGTGAAGAGTAACAGTAAAAGAAAGTCTGACAGTACCCTTTGAGGGTCTGGAGGATGTTCTTGTGTTCCTGCTCATCCTGTAGCAGCTCGTTGAGTATACACACTGGGCTTTTACTGGTGCCTGTGATTGTCTTCCCTATCCGCTTAAGGTGTCCCCTCACATGGTTGGAGAGGCCCGTCTTGGTGTCAAACCAGCCCCAGCACAGAGGACAGGTGTGCTCTGTTTGAGACTCTGGCTTCTCAGCTGGGAAATGTAGATGGTAGACATTTTTTTAGTACACAGCAACTTCCTTCCAAGTGAAAGTATTTAACACTATCTACAGGAAAATAAGATTAACACGTTTTACTCTTGGAAGAAACAGTGAGAAAGGTCCAACAACAGTACTGACCTAGGTGACATCTACAGTCCAACAACAGTACTGACCTAGCTGACACCTACAATCCAACAACAGTACTGACCTAGGTGACACCTACAGTCCAACAACAGTACTGACCTAGGTGACACCTACAGTCCAAAAACAGTACTGACCTAGGTGACACCTACAGTCCAACAACAGTACTGACCTAGGTGACACCTACAGTCCAACAACAGTACTGACCTAGGTGACACCTACAGTCCAACAACAGTACTGACCTAGGTGACACCTACAGTCCAACAACAGTACTGACCTAGCTGACACCTACAATCCAAAAACAGTACTGACCTAGGTGACACCTACAGTCCAACAACAGTACTGACCTAGATGACACCTACAGTCCAACAACAGTACTGACCTAGGTGACACCTACAGTCCAACAACAGTACTGACCTACTTGACACCTACAGTCCAACAACATTACTGACCTAGCTAACAACGACAGTCCAACAACAGTACTGACCTAGCTAACATCTACAGACCAGCATCAGAGAGCAATTTGTGTTTTTTGGACTTCTACCAGCAACAGTTTTCTGAGGCACAGTTTTGAATTAACTGAAAATTTGAAACAACTGTTTCAAAGACTAGAATTCCAGTGTGTGTAAAGTGAATGTCAAACAAAGTGTACAGTACAACCAGTGAACGGTAGGCTACATTGTGTGTGTGATGCACATTTTGCATTAATATGCAGCATAATTTGTGGTGGATGAAAGATTCACGGTGGCACGTTTAAACCGATTACAGTACAACAGCGAAGTAGATTTGACTGAGACAGAGGCAAAAACGAAAGTTGCTCACCTTTTTTTAACCTACGTGCAACAGAGGAGACCTTTCTTCGTATGCGCGGCTGTCGGTCCTGTGAGGCTACCTGCTCAGGTGACACCACGTGTCGAGCGTCATAACTCAGCCCCAATCTGTGCAGGTGCCCTCGAACGTGATTGGACAAACCCACCCCAGACTCAAACATGGCAGGACAGTAGGGGCAGGACTTCCTTTCTGTCCCAAAAGGACGGCAGACATCATAGGAGAAACTCTGGGAGAGTGTGTTGGTGGTGGTGGGTGACTCTGGGGAGTCGTCACACACAGAGCTTTCAATGCACTCTTCTTTGATAATGAGCTTCTGTATGTCATCACTGTCGTACTCCCCGTCCGTTTCTTCAGTCTGTTCAGACTTGGGGTCTAGCTGAGAGACATTCTTTTCAAAATGGCCAACATCAGCGGCACTTCCAGAATCCTCTTTGATTGAAGAACCTCTCTGTCTGCGTATAAAGTAGTTACGGGCATATGGGTTCCTCTTGTTCTCGGTGGTATCCAGAAAATTGGCTGTAGCCTCACTGGTGTACGCACTAAAGTCATAGCTGTCCTCATCATGGTCCCCCACCTCCTTGTCCTCCGGAAGGTCGGACTTGGGGTTCTGTTTTGGCAAGACATAATCAACCACTCGGTCCACAGAGTTGCGGAATGGAGTGGACATCTTTCTTTTGGATGGAGACTTTTGGGTAACAGCTTGGGCCTCTGACATCCTACCAATCAAGTCATTGGTATCTCCCATGCTTCTGTTCGAGCTGCTGCTATGGTACAACATCGGAACTGGCTTAAATGTCTTGGATGTGAGCAACACATCAACATTAGAGGGGTAATTTGTTCTTTCTGACATTTCTGAACCCACGTGGTCATACAGTTGAATGTCCTCCTCAACATAAGGGAGGCCTGTTGTCACATCTATTTTCTCTGTGGGTTTTAGAGAAAATTTGCTTGGTTTGTCCTTCCTCCATTCAGACGATGACATTTTGTTTATTGAGCTGACAAGGCTGCACTTGAACGGAGAGGAAGAAATACCTTTGTACAACGTTTGTGTGTCTGCTGTATCTCTCATGTAAAAGTCAGCTACACTACCAGACCAAAAGGGCAACTCCGCTCTTTTCCAGAAAGAAGACTTTTTGATAAAGAACTTGGGCTTGAAATGCAGTAGTTTTAGATCTGAGGCTTTTTTGGACAGGTCAGCTAACCTGTTTTGATCAAGATGGTCAGGTGCTTTTTCAAATGGAGGATGATCACATTCATCCTCATAATCTGATTGCTGGTGTATCAGCTCACAATGCCTGTTGAGGTCATTTTGACTCTGGGTGCTGAAAGGGCACACTTTACAGTGAAACAAGACACAATCGGAACCACCATTACCTGTAGGACGCTTGGACTCATTCTCTTCGATCACACTCTTGTGTTTGGACGTCCGTGTGTGACAGAGAAGGTGTGTGTCCATTTCCTGTTCCGTCAACGCCACGTGGTTGCACTCTTCACAGCAGAAATACCGCTTATCCTTCTCGTGTGTCTTGGCGTGCTGGACGAATGTCTTCGGGCAGTTGGTCCCGAACACACACTGAGGGCACTGCAGTTTGGCATTCCGGCCTTCGTCTTGGAGCTTATTTAGTCCCTGTATCTCTTCCATGAGTTTTTCCCGTCTCTCCTGGTGGATAATCATGTGCTTGAGCAGGGAGTTGCGATCCCGGAATGAACGCCCACATTCTCTGCATATAAAAGGACGGGGAACGTTCTCGTAGAGGCGTACCTGGTGATTATGCCCATCTAAATGATACATCATATGTCTATGCAAATGCCTTTTCTCCTTGAAATTAACATTGCACTTTGTGCATGGGAAGAATGATGGCTCCTCTTCGCGTTGCTCTGTCTGTAGCTGCCTGGGCTTCCTACTAAAGGAGTGGGAGGGATTGTCCTCATGGCAATCTGCTCTTACTATCAGCTTCTTGATGATTACAGGGCTTTTCCTGGGTTGGACTTCACAGGAACCCACAGAAACTTGGACATCGGCCCTTTTCCAATTGTCTTCATTTTCGGTGGAGACAAAATCCTCCTCTTCATCATCCTCATCCTCATCCTCCACCTCTTCAATATGCCACTTTTTGTAGGTTTGATTAGCGCTGCTGTTGTAAACTCTTTCAGGAGATCCTTCTGTGCCCACCAGGTGTATTTTACGCTTCCTCTGCCTTCGGTTGGAAAACTGAGGCCTCGCTCCAACTCCTTCAGAATTGGTTTTCAAGCTTCTGTCAACCGCTCGATTGTTCCACAACACCCGAATGAGCTCTTTTTGTGAATCCCAGTTTAGTGCGTCCGCCACATCAAAATCATCCGACGAGCTCTCAGAGGACTCAGTGGTGTTTAAGTCCCTAATAAATCTTCCTCTAGCCTTGTCTCCTTTGGCCGTACGTATTTGGTTAATTGGCATTAGGTGTGACTCTGGACTGTGGCGTGACAAGGGGTTGTCGGGGGCCTGGTAGGTTGGTTCAGCTTCACAGTCCTCAGAGTCAGATGGTGACGTGGTGTTGGCTCTTAGCTGCGTGGAGGCATATGTTTTTAGAATGGGCCCTAGCCCTGCTGGTTTCTTCAGGGTGTCTGATTGAAGCTCACTGGGTGGTGGTAACACCTGAGGGCTTGTGTCCCCCCCAGCTTGCCGTAGTTGGCCGTCTTGGGCTTCCACCAGGACATTGTTGGGCATTGTGATGTTTTTGTTCAGGCCACAGCTCTCTTCTGAGGCGGGGTGTGAACCAGGTCCATTAACAAGTGCTCCTGAAGGCAGTGAATGGGCTGCTTGGGCTGTGTGGGGAACAGCAGGGACACTGCTGGGTACAAATGGACTGGGCTGTGCTCCATTTAAAGGGTTTGGTGGTTCGTCAGAGGACAGCTGCTCTGACAGACCTGCAGCATTGTTCTTGAGGGAGGATGTGCGACACTGTAATGGCTCCTGAGTGGCACCAGAGCTGTCACACACTGGTTCCAACCCATCTCCTCCTTTGTTCTCTTGTGCATGTGGCTTTATATCAGCCATCTCACCAGCAAGTTCTAAGAAGAAAGAAACAGAGAAAAAGAGCAACATTTGCTTAAAATATACTAAATAATTTATGTTTTGTTTTGAGAGCTTAAGGCAATGAAAACTGCATGATTAAAACAGATCTAAATGTGGCAAATTGTAATACGCGCAGCTCAACACACAACAATTACATCACTACACTGTGTATTGTTTTACAGTCAAAATTTCAGACTAATATGGTTTTGAATAATAAATCCAACCATTCACAAAAAGAAACAGTCAGCGTTAAATGTTAAAGACAAGTTTTATTGGCATTTCTCTTCTGCTCTGCTCTCTGGAGTTGCATTATGGTTTTACTGACTAACACCCTGGTTCACCACTTCTCTTCACAACAAACCTGTTAGCCCCAGATACCCCGGAGAGGGCTCTTAATTACCAGAGCACACCTCTGGGATACAACCTTCCTGTTCCTCGCCCCAACGCTCCCAGGCGCCTGCTGAAATTGACCAATTTCCATGGGAACAATGTAGACTTCCAATGAGATCATATTCAGTCTTAGCACTCCGTGATGGTGCCAACCCAGGTCCCAGCACGACACTGTTGTTGCTCCAATCCTGACAAATTGGCATGCGTTGGGCTACACAATCTGTCTGCCCGTCTCACACGCACTCACGAAAACACACGCATGAACACAGTCAAAACACTCAAGTACACACACAAACAAACACACAGACACCAATACACAGGTATAGACACGCATCTAAACAGCAATCAAGAGTTGTCAGGACGGATTGATGAATCTGAGACTCAACAATTGAACAAGAGTATCCTTAAACAAGCCACTTGGAGGCAAAAATACATGGCTACAATCTTTTGATAATTTAACAGTCTTTCCAGCCTTTTTAATAGCCAAGCTGTGAGATGTGACGTGAGGTATTTTACAGCTTGGTCCAATGTGAAGTGTCCATGCAGGGTTGTTGTAGCCCTATCAAAGGATCCGAGGCATCTTTTGATAGACAAAGGGTGCCTAGGATTTAGCGCACTAAGCAGGGCCTATGGTCAAAAGCAAGCACAATAGGGAAGATGGTGCAATTTGGAATGAAACCACAGTACAGCCTACATGGATTTTACATGATCCAATGTTGGCTGCTCTCTGCAGGAAGCTACGTTGCTAACGAAGTGGTAAATTCAGTGTTAATGAGTGGCTTCACTGTTACCACCTCTGAGGTAAAACCTTCCGAGCTCTATATTCCGTCCATCTGCTATGGTGTTACTGTAGGGGCCTGGGTTAGTTGGGAGGGAGGCAGAACAGACGCTCCACATTTAAAGCGAACTTCACTGCTACCCCCCGTGAACAGCAGGGTGGCAAAGCCATCAGAATATGATTTCAGCTTTAAATTTACAGCGCCTCATTAGCAGCAGTACAGGCGTACAATATAACGCTCTCACTCTCCGTGCTGTACATACAACCCAAGCATGGATCCAGGGTTCAACAGCGATGTGATTTTGTCAAATTAATTTGCTTCTATTTACTTCATTTAGTCAATGTTAACAGTCTGACTTCGCCTTGCCGGAAGCTATTTACAAGGATTATAGGCTTAAATACATTTAAGCCATATACAGACCAGGAGATCGATCTATATCTATGTGGTACCATTAAGCCAGCTCTGCATTCTTCCCTGAGACATGATATATGAGAGAATGTTTAGTAATCATTGCCCTGATTCTGAAATGGAAGAGTTGTGTTCAGCCTTATTAAGTGCCCTTATTGATACAGATCTGTAACTGGGATTTTTCTTTTTTCCATTGAATCCCTTTTTGTTCCGGGTCTATCAGCACTTGCAGTAACACTTGTATAGCACCTCATCTTGAGGTTACTGCTGAAAAAACATTGAGGTGATAATTGCATATTATCATAATTATTCTGTATTCCCTGGAGATACATAAACTTTTCCGAGATATGTAATAATCAGCTTGTCTCAATGACCCATTGTCTTTAAATGCATTGTGAAAAAGAACTCACAAAAAACTTCTTGCTCTTAACCCTCGCCAATAACAGCACACAAAAAATATAACATTCATCACAGGAATACATTTTCAATTTAAAAATGTCTACTTTTTGCTGCATATAAAATATCTATTAGTGTGTGCCTGTAATTGCTAAAATCTCATGTAAACAGCCTGAAAACTTCCCTCATGCTAGCCAAGCTTAACATCAGAAGAGAATCAGGGCTAAAATCATTTGCATTTGTGACGAGTGTCCAAGGGTGTCCAAGGGAGTCATCCAGACCAGTCCAACTGCTGGAGCTGTCTGGATGGATCAACAGACAGCCACCCATCCCATGCAATATGTCAGGGTCTTCACTGGGAGAGAAAACACATGGATACAAGGGCGGCTCTGCCCTGCAAATACTGTAGCCGCTCCACAACTTCCTCAGCTAATGGGAACTATTGATTTATTTGACACAATGTGAATCTATGAAGCCGCCTCTTGTGTGTGTGAAGAGTTTCAAAGCCCACGGATCAAAACAAACAGGAAGAGATTCAGCTCGACACTTCAGCAGTCCCAAGGAGCGGAGAGCATAGCGTTGTTCTTCTCAATGCCACAGCGCAGAGGAAAAGGCTTGGTTCTGTTCATCTTCTGGAGTGTGGTGTAAAGCCTACAGTTAACCAATAACCACATAGACCCAGAGATGTCAGAGGACCTTATACTTTGGCTTAGGAAGGGCTAATCTTTTGAGGCAAGTTATCTACTTCAAAAATCAATAGTGAATATCACAGACTGCACTTTTAAACACACACATACCCATAGATACCAGTAATATAGGCCCAAACCTTGTGTAGCCCAGTGGCTCACCAACTGGGAAGTACTGCAGGGTCCAGAAAAACGACATCAAGTTATTTGGCCAAGGAATCAACTTAATGAGTTTCAAAGGTGTAATACCCTACAGTGAAAATCAACAACTGATGTTATTATACCTGGTCAACATGGATCTGGGAGGTTCAAAGAGACAATGGTACCCACTGAACTCCAGCAATTTGACACTTTGTATTATATTCCATAATCAATGTATTTATTAATTTAACATATATTCATTGTAATTTAAGCATTAATATTGCAATTATCTTTGCCGCATAGCAGGTGTAGAATTGTAAGGTATTCGTTTTAAAGCAGCAACAACAATAATAACTGTGCACTATGACAAAAAAATTGCAGGATATAAGCTTGAAAACTACAAATTTGTATCTCTGTTACCATGAGTTCATCTTTTAAATGTTCCTTCCCAATGCCCAAAACGGTTCCTTCAAATGGGTTTTCATTATGTGTGGGTCACTGATAAATCTGCTGCAACGAAAGCGGTCCATAGGCCGAAGTTTGAAGACCACACTATTTGTAGCCTAGAAGGTTGTCATTATCGACACTGAGAGATGTGTTATTATCTAACTTGTAAAATGTATTTATGCTATGAGATAAACATATACAGGCTTGAGATATATTGCCATTGGTTTCCCTACAAGGGGTGTCTCCTTGTTACAACGTGTACTTAAACCTTTTTGTTCAAGGCTGTATCAAATGTCAGACTGAATGTTATGTACACTTCTAATATTCTTTATGCAAATCACTCATTTAAAATGGAGGTTGTTATGTATTTGTACCGTTCTCGGAAATTAATGTTATGTTTCATGTAATGGTCTCTTCCCCCAGGAAGAGTAGCTGTTGCTTTTGGCTAAAATAAATAAAATCATATACCCTAAACTCTCAAAATAATGTAGCTAATGATAATAATTCACTACAGCTACTTTCATCTACGTACATCTTCAGCTCACAACAATTAATCGACAATAAACCCAGTGTTGCCTGTATTTGAAAGACCTAAGGAGAATATATTGGGCAGTTTCATACAAATCATTATAATGGCATTGACTCTTGTGGGATTTTGGGGTGTGATTATGTATGCCTGCATCATAAACAAACACACACTCAGTCCAGTCAGCATGAATTTTGCTATTGTACTAACATAAAGCCGTTGCTTTAATCCACTGCGTAACGGGCAGCCCTCTGTGCACACATCTTCTGAAGAAATGCATTGACGTCTGTCAGGCAGTGGAGAGTTGAATGGAGACAAATGGGTTCAGTTCAATCAGTCATCCTGATTGGCCATTCCCAACAAGTTTATGACCTATAGTCACCCATCCCATGCATCGTTTTTGCTCGACTAATTAAATTAGTTCGCTTTTGCAGGTGCCTCGACCTGCATAGGTGAGTCGTTAGAGCTTGAAATCAATGCTAACGAGGCCTCCACCATATCAGGTCTCAAAGATCAAAATATAATGATCCTGTTTACTCTCCAAACATCTGCATGTCCAACTTGACATACGTTTTTGACTCCAACGACAATAATGGCCATGGGGAGGAAGACATGGTTATACATTTAACCGATTAATAAGAACAATCGGAAAGGTTCTGATGTTTGTATAGACCATGTTAAGGAAAAGTTCATAAGAATGTTAGAATAATAGAACATGCCTTAAGCTTTTCTTATTTTCTTTGGAACAAAAACAAAAACAGCAAGAGGAAAACACTGCTAACACAAAAGGTAGGCAATAGTGATGTAAATGTATAGCAATATCGACAAACACTAATCTAGCCATAAACATGCTCGGAGAGCAAGCCCTGAATATCAAAAGAATAACACATCCTGTTGGACCAAACCGAATGGGCAAGTATCCTCTCATCAAGTTAAGAATAATGAAGCACTTAAAAAAAACACAAAACCCCAAAACCCTCTCACCTCTCGCCCTAAACCTTTCCATGCCCCTCTCTCCTGAAAGCAGAAAGAGAATAAATGAAATGGCTGTGATGGCTTGGTATACAGATGGAAGAAAGGTGTAGGGAGAACATAGGGTGTGATAAAAGGGGACAGGCAGCGAGTGACAGTTGGGTTAAGACAGAAGTCATGTTCAATAGCAGGTAGCAACATCAAACGTCTGAGTTCACAGGGAACCTATGCAAGCTTGTCTAGCGGGAGGATTTTCTGTTGTGTGGAGTAGATTATATCTGTTCAAACCGCTGACACGGCCTCATTTGCTGCCCGTAGTGTTAGAGAGGGGATTAAACGATATAAACTTTGAAGATTTAAACAATACCTTTCAAAATTAAATGGATTAAAGTAGGGATGTCTGATGGGGATTTCCCTGGGCTTTGTTAGTTTTAAACTTCTCTCCTTTTTAAGGAGATAGGAGGAGATGTAGGAAAAGTAAACGGAGGTCTGAGGTTCTTTCTCAGGCATTCATGTGACCATTTTAATGAGTTCTCTCTCTCACACGTTGAGGAGAAGGCCAGAGCCAGTGGCCACGGAGGAGCCGCTACTCAGTAACTCCCAAAGAGCACCCTACTCCATACATAGTCCTCTAATTCTGACCAGCGCTCAAGTTAAAAGCAGCGCACTTTAATACGAAATAGGGTGCTATTGAGGATCCAATGACCGTGAACACTGCAGTAGACAGACGGTCACATAAACATCCTATCTGGTCTGTTTAGACACACACACACACACAAACACACACACAGATCCACCCAATACTGAGAGGACAACAGTCAATGGCTGCATCTTAAATGACACACTGTTCCCTAGGCTTACAGAGTACTTCACTAGAGTGAATAGGGTGCCATTTTGAACACACACACCAACCAAAGCCTCATTGCCAGACTCCTCCACTTGGCTTGATCTTGCAAGCAGTGCGGTGCGGTACACGCCTGTCCAAAATGGCACATTTCCATTTACTACTGTGTTTGTTGCCCCTTTCATGACAATATGCATGAGCTGTTGATTCAAAATACAAATTCATATCATCTCATCTGCTTCAAATAGTATGTGATGTAGGCCTACATGTCGAGATTGCATCGGTATTCATGCTCTTTTTATTTAGTTTATTTATTTAAAAGTAGTATGGAGATTGGCTTTTATTAAATGTGAATATTACCATAGACTCTAGAGCTCACTATAAATACTTCTGGGCTATATCCATGATACAAGCAGTCGCTGTGATCATGATCGGGCGTGCTCAGATTGCACCCCTGTCTTTTAGGTTGAGATGGAATAAAAAAACACACAGGCCTATCAAAGTTTGTCGCTGCCGCTTTGCTGCAGTCAGACACATGACCAGTCACATGAAAGAGAAGTCAGTGTCTAACTCCTCTCCAAATGGAGGACAGGCTCCTCCCTGCCGAGTGAGCAGACATCATTATGCTTCAATCTAGAGGAATGTCAAGCGTCGCACACATCAGGATGAAACACCTCTCATTACCTTTCTTTAAAAACATAATATGAATATCTGGCTCCGTCAGTCGTACAGAGTACATGGCAAGCATGGATCAGGCAGTAAGACATATAACAAGGACCTTTCACTAGCTGGCTACAGTACAAAGCACACCTAACTCAATATATATATAGCATTGGTAATCATCAGCACCGTTATGACAAAAACACGCAAGATTGCTGTTTGCGTATGTTAAAGCTTAAATGAAAAATGCCAAACCATATTTTCATTTGTATTCATTTTGCCAGTCACATGTTAACCCCACCTTTTCTCATGTGCGAAGATGAAAATGTTTTCACCTCACATATGAATTGCTGTTTCACATGTTGAAATCTCACTTTTACATTACAATATATGGCATTTATACGAATGAGAAACATTCAGTACATCTGTATGTGGAATTGCAAGTTCACATGTACAGTAGTGGCGAAATAGGAGTTCAAATTTATGTTAGAAAATTGTAAACACAATGTTTCCAGATTTGCTAATTATTTGTGAATTACCATTTTGTAAAAATATTACTTGGCCTATGAGTATAATAATTCCACAGAATTCTTATTTCCAAGCCACCCATTCCATAATTACAGAAGCCTTCCATGGTGTTGCGCTGTACATGTATACAGAGAAGTAGAAATAGGGAGAGGCATTGACACACTGCGAACTATGCATTACCATTAGGGAGAGGTATTCAGAGTGTTACTGCTGCAGGCATGCTCCTTTCTGACCCTCTCTTTGTACTTAGTTTGTATGTGACAATGCCCAGTGAAAAGAAGACATAGATCTGTGTGCAAGATCTGTCTGCAAGACCACTAGATCTGTGTGTCTTATTTATTATGAGGTTGTCTGGTTTTTACACCTGGTCATATTTTCAGAATCTAGATATGATATTATTTATGAATTTAGTTCAAGCAATTCTGATATATTATTTGTTTTGATTGTGTGAAAAACAAGTTAGATTTTTTATATATATGATGAAAAGAAATGCTTAGCAGCTAGCTTGTCAGTGAGAACAAAATGGTTTTTCAGTTGTTCCTTGTTTTGGTACTTAATTTTTCTGCAAACAATATTGAGTGTCCAAATATATTTCAAGTTATAATCATTTGTTTCTCATGGTTGCGTGATCATTTCTAACTGCTAGCTTAGTTAGAGGCAAAAGCTAGCTAGCTATTTCAAAATCATGTTATTGCTAGCTAGCCGTTGTTTATTATTACGTTTAATATGCAAGTGTGAAAAGGATTTTAATGTATTTTAACATGCAAAAATTTTTGCAACTGAAATTAATTAAAGATACTTTTCTACATTAAATATAAGACTGACGGCTGTCAGAGACAATTTGTTAACTGAAGTAAACTTTTAGGAATTCACTTTTTCTCTGAATATTTCATAATATGCTATTTGTGACTGTAGCATTCTTTGCACCTCCATACGTTCTATTTGTAACATACAATATACTTAATTCTTTACATTTCCTGCCCTCTTCTATTTGCACTTCTGTTTAGATGCTAACTGCATTTCGTTGTACTGTACTCATACGGTTCAATGACAATATAGTTGAATCTAATGTAATCATTGCCTCATTGCAACAACTCCCAGTGGGATTGGGAAATTCCCCCAAAATGTGTCCCCTGAAACATGTCCCGTCAAGCCGTTCTGCCTTTTTGTTACACTGCTCGCTCAACCATGAAGTTAACTGGGACCAACATGCTGAGAGGAGAATGCTCTCTGGCTAAGGACTGAAATCAGCTTGCAGGTGCCTGTGAATATTCTCTTGGGATTTTTTGACATCTACAAAAAATATATGTAAAAAATGTATGTTTTGTTCTGTCTAAAGAATGTGTAACCTGGTCGGGTGTAGAATGCTACACCAACTGTGTTTCAGTCCAGGAAAATTATATGTCTGACCAGAATGGCTGTAGTCTTTAGTCCGAGGCCCGTAAGATCTGTTACACTGGTTCGAAGGAAGGGAAATAGCTTTCCCATTCCAATTCAAGCAATGAAATATTAAAATCCAACTAGATATAGCCAGGGTTAGCAAAGAGAAACATGTCTGATTAAATCAAAACTAACCCACAATGCACTCTGGGTGATCAGAGACACTGACACCCTGACAGCACTGGGATTCCCTCGTCATTTCCCAAGGTCCACCTTTCTTAGCCGTGCATACAGAACACACACATACATTACACACCAAGACAAACACACATATATTTTACACACCAAGACAAACACTCACAGAGAATTCCCACCATGCACATCAGATTATTATTCAGTGGTGCTTGTCAATTGCACCTTTCCAGTGTGGATCAAGGACTGGCCTTGTACCAGGGGTCCTAGACCAGGACCAGTCATTAACATGGGACTTCCACTCCATCAGACCAGCCTCCAAATAAATCAAAGGGTTGGTCGGGGAAGAAAAGAGGCTAATATTTCCTCAATAACCCCAGAGAGGCTCCATGGAGAGATGCAAATTGCCTCCCAGGAGACCCCAGGGGGATGTGGAGGAGAAGGGAAGCTGGCTGGGAGGCGCTGCACTGGGAAACCTAATGAGAATAATGGTAAATGTATACAAGGAGAGGTGGAGGAGGAGAGCAGAAGAAAGCCCTCTCTATTCATACCAATTAATATCATCTTATCAATTGAGTACACCGCGGAGAGGTGGGGCGGACTGCCGTCTACGGTCTAACCCGTAGCCCACTGATCACAGGCAAGGGTTGGACACAAACATCTACCGAGACGAACGGGCACGCGCACACGCACACGATAATGCACACGCTAACGCACATGCGCGAACACACACACACACGCCCGCACGCGCACACACCCCGCCTCCACCTGAGCATGTGTATTATTCAACACAGGCAGGCCTGGGTCATTAACCCTATGGGAGACTGGACAGGCCTGGAGGGCTGAGGAGGTTTTTAAAACCTCCCTCCGTCTCCTCTACAGATCAAAACAAATCAGACCAAATCAAAGAGGTTCATAAAAGTCCCTTATTTTGACTGATCTCCCCATTGTTCTGAGATCATATCTTTTAATTTTGCCTACTGATCATTACAACAATATGTTCCAGGACGTACACTTGTAAATGGTCCTCCTTATAGACACTTTACCTGTGATTTTGAAATAACATTCATGAATTATATACAGGGGCTTATGACATCTATTTCTAATACATGTTACGACTAGAACATGGCGTCATGCCTTAGGCTTCTGTAAGTGTGATTGCATCAGTTCACACATGTTCAAGATTTTTTGGGTGATGGATGATTTGATCTTTCATTCCTTTCATTTCATTTGTTATTTTCTTTTCACTAACTTTCTCTATTAACTGATGCAGTGGGATTCATTTCAGTTGACTTTTCAAATCCTCTCACTCGTTTATTCAGCAAGCAACACTTTCATCAAATAACATTCAGTTTACTCACAATAAACACCTCATTTGATGCCGTCAAAATGTTTTCATCTCCAATTACTGAGTGCATTACTGTTTTTAACTATCAATCATGACTATTGACATTAATGAACACAGTCAAACATAGATATCTGAGAATGACAGTGCATTTGCCCCTTTCTACTGATGTCTTTGTACTCCGGCCATTTCCACATCTAGAAAACAGACTTATAAAAATAGATCAATAAATTGTCTACTACAGTATCTACCTAAATGAGTTTTTTTATCTAATGTCGATCAAGGAATGTCAATGAACATGTTCCAATACCAACAGTTATCAAAAGATGGCCTTTCTGCAGCATTCCCATATTACCGTCCTCCTTCCGGTACATAGCGGTGAACTGGACAAAGCTTATCTGTGGTCAGAAAGAGATTACATTTTGAAGCACTACAACAAATCTCAATGACATTTGGGAAAGTAAAGAAAAATGATACTGATATTACCAATGCATTTCTATTTCTATCGTCAGACTATCGCTCATTCATCCAAAAGATCTGAGGATGATACTGAACTTAACCTGAAAGAGGTACAGTAATGATCTTCCTAAGAAATGTTATTAGAATGTGTAAAGTAACCTCACTGCAGTCAGAATAATGAGATCCTCTGTAGTTTAGTACAGCTACATTAGTATGGACAGCTGTCGGCTTGTAGGTCATACTTCTCTTAAGAATTGAAAACGGCAAATCAGAACAGGACTTAGTTTAAGGGAGCATTTGCACTGCCTTGAAAAAGGAAAACAAATCCTTAAAAACACCATACGAAAGAATGTCCCTGATCTTTTCTTTTGAAGGTCATTTAGAATTCAAGATAGAGGAATGTATCTAGCAGAAGCTGATTGGACAAGGATTTGCCTCCCTGAGATGGCTGAGAGGAAAGGAAGGAAGGTTAATCACTATGGAACTATATCAGTATACTCAGAATGCCACATTTAATTTAGCGTACCCATAAAAACCTTAGCATCAGCATACTTGTACAGAAACAGTGTACCTACATGCTCAAATCTCTGAAATATCACATCCCACTCCGAAAACAAATGGGAAATTTAATGAGGGTACCCAGAACCTTGATAGATCATAGGAAGATCCAGTTGCCTTGTAACTAATAAACTGGCAAACTCCTGCCTTTACCCTCTCAATCAATACAGAACAGGATTTACATTTTTGGTTAATTGGCGTTCAATGAGTGAATAGCTTCTACATCAATACAACATTCTAGCGGCCTTGGTCTTATTGATCCTGGAATCTGCCCAAGCATTTACAAACATGTATTTTCCGTTTGGGTGTTCAAGTCTGTGGCCTAGCATGTGGTAACATTTGGATTACATTATGTGGATGATACTACTGCTACAGAATCATTGAAAGATCATTAAATATACCAGTATTCCTACGTGCTGTAGAAAAGGTGTAGAATGAAACACAATATCCAGCAAATATGTTAAGAAAATATTGTTTAATTCAGTATGGAAAACAATATTTACATTTTTTTCTGAAATGCTGACATATTTTAGTGATTGTCTTGAAGGCACTGCTTTCACTTGTCAGATTCTACAAATGTCTGTCTTACAATGGTAGACCATAATTACTGAAAGTCTGAAATAGTAATGAATCACTTATCCCTATGTACTTTCTATAATACGTGCCTGTTATTAATGGACATTGCACTAGCCCTGTAATTCAACCCTGTGTAACGGGTTAAAGAATTAGTGATCATACTCTGCCCCTTAGTGGTGGAAATGCTCTGTAACCTCACGGAAAGGGAAGCTGGAGCAGTATAGACACTGCATATTAATGGAAGTTACAGTAGTTTTAAGGGTTAGAACCCCAGTAGACCCTCAAGTGACTAGGGCCAGCTCTCTTTTACATATTTTTCATTCACTACAAACAAACAAAACAGAAAATCTGTTGATTGCATAGGTATTAATAATCTTTTCTATGAAATAGTTGAATAGAATCCCCCTTGTGTGAAATGAAAGTGTCACATGTTCCAGAAAGAGCCTCTGCATGGCAGATAGAAAAACAAGTTCAAGATTATGCCTAGAGCTGGCTGTCCACTGAAATTGAGGGACTGGGGAAAGAGGTTGGAGATCAGAGAATCCACCAAGCAGCCAATCATAACTCTAAAGTAGCTACCTATCCTATAACCGAGAAAGGAGAAACTGTCTATGTCATTTTCATCCCAGCGCTCCACAAAGCTGGTCTATATAAAAAAGTGGCTTGAAGAAAGCCATTGCAAAAATGTGTCACACCAAACCTGTTTGAATTTTGCCATTAAGGTATTTGGAAGACAGCAATGGCACAAGGTTCTCTGGCTGTATGACACCATCCGCTTGGTGGTGGCAGCATCATATTATGCAGGGGCGAAAATCTGATATCAGCTTTGGAGGGGACAATTACATTATATTTTCTCAAGAGCAATTATTGAGGGGGACACCAAAAGAAGTGATGTAATACTGTTTTAGTTTGCACCATCGGTCGGCTCACTACAGTAGTTCTGAAAATTCAGCTATTGTGTGTGAACCCTACCATCATAAAACAAACTTACTGTATTTTGCCTCACAACGGCTACATGCATTGATGGTAGACACAAACAAGATCGCCTTGCCAGCTAAGGAACATGAATTGCATTGTAAGCTTCTCTCATTGACTCAAATTCAAACAACTGCAAACACTGGTTGATTTTATTGTAGATAGCTAGCAAATGTCAGCTAACTTCTAGCAAACATAAAGTGTGACCTGTAATTCAATGTAGTGAAAATAAAGGCTGGTGACGGTTATGTGTTTTATTGTATTGATTGTTAAAAGTAAAGAAATGTATAACATATCAGTTGTTTGAACTACTTACTGAAAGTCAGCCACCAGTGACCGACTCTGTCAGATTCCCACCTATGCTTGTGCTGTACCTGCATGAGGTGCCTCTGCTCTAGGCTGAGGGGGGCAATGGATCAAACCATTGGGAGGTGATGGCGGGGGTCGCCAGCTTTTGAAGCTTAAACACGCGCTATTAAGCGGTCGATATTCAGCATAGGTGCTTTCATTGTGTCACATTAATACTATTTAAATGACATAGTTAGGCTTACAGTGATGTATTGGGGGGGACATATCATAGTATTCCCCAGGACGGGGTGGTCGTGTGTCCCCTGTCCCCCCGGGATTTCCGCCTATGATGTTATGGTGATGTTTTTCTTCAGCAGGGACTAGGAAACTTCTCAGGCTTGAGGGTAAGATTGATGGAGAAAAATATAGGAACATCCTTAAATCCTTGAGTCTGAAAGAGACATTGGAGTGGGGTGGGGCCCATTTTTAAGTAAGATTTTTTTCCAAAATACACAGTCAAGGGTGTTTCAACAAGAAATGAATGGTCTTAAAATGTCCCCGTCAAAACCCAGACCTCAATCCATTTGAGAATCTATCTAAGCAAGACCTGTAAATTGTTATATCCAATGTTTCCCAACCCTAAGAGATGTGCAAAAATAGCAGGAACCAAATTTAAAGCTTATGCAGACTTTCTCAAAAAGACAGCTGTAATTGGTTCCAAATTGGTTCTACCAAGTACTGTCTACACATATCAGTTTTTCATGTCTAATTACATTTTGTTTCACATAAAAAGGTGTTAATCAAAGAGAGTGAATCCTAATTGAATCAAAATTTATTCCAGTGTGGTAACACAACAAAATGTGAAAAAGGCATTGAATAGTTATGAAATATACTCAATAAGAAAAAACTCCAATTTAATCTGAATTATTTGATGATTTTACAGATAAAGGATACTGTATTTTAACAATAACACTAAAAGTTAAATGATACAATATATTTACATACTATTGTAGACAGTTTTACAAATGTATTTATAATGTAAATACAATGGGAATGGGAGATGCAGTAAGGGAACACAGTCCTCAGGCAAAAGCTTATGGTAAGGATGGCTGACTACTACTCTGAACTGGGTGGTGAGCTTTCTAGTGACCAAGTATTACCCAAGTATTATTTCAAGTCAATCATTCACTCCACTGTCCAAAGAAAGATTTACAACATTCCAGACCATTGTTAATCTCTCAAGGACAGGCAGTGAGACCAAATGTTGTCCAAAAGCTGACAGAAAGATGCTCAAAAGAAGTCTCTAACAACCTCTAGGGTAACATTAAGGGAGCAACAGGCATCTCGTGACACTATCTATATCACATCGCATGAGACAACTGCCCAAATAAGGCTGCACAATCCTGACCTTCATGGGAAGTCTTTGCCAAAAAAAGCTAAATGCCTGATATACAAGATTATGAAGTTTGCCAGACCATACCTGACGGCTGAAACAATGTGCTTTGGACAGACGATTCAAAGATGAAGTGTTTGTCCAGACAACATGTTAAGGGGGGATAAACTCTATCTTTGAAGAGGACAATGCAATACCAACCATAAAGCATACAAGCAGGGGCATTATGGTCTAGGGCTACATGCTGCCTTAGGACCTGCCCTGTTTTTGAGTCAACCATGAATTTTCCATTGTACCAGAGAATGCTTGAAGAGGCAGTAGCATTAATGGCACCCTAAATGTCAGCCTCTGCACTATGTTTGACCAGAGTACAATTGTGTGTTTAAATTTATATCCTTCATTAAAATATCACCTGAAAAAAATATTTTAATGGTGTGTCACTTTTAGGTAGGCTAATGTTAATATGGTTCATATAAAGTTCAGCCCCATCTGCACTCAAATACTTAAACGTTCCTAATGCTTATAGTTTACTAATAGATCATTCCAAAGCAATTATATCTTACCAGTCTATTCCAAACCATTTGCTCCACCCTGTGGTCTTCTGAAAACCCACCTGTAATAAAGAAACAAGGATTGTATATATTTATTCAAACACAAAGAATAACATGGAGTATCAGATAAAATGAAATATTATCTTAATTGACAAAGGTCCAGTGGCTGAGCTGAAAGTAGCAATGATAGACGTTTCCTACTGATACAACGGTTTATACTAAGAGGACAATGTTGGACGTTTCCCATTGATACGACGGTTTATACTAAGAGGACAATGTGGGACGTTTCCTATTGATACGACGGTTTATACTAAGAGGCCAATGTTGGACGTTTCCTACTGATACAACGGTTTATACTAAGAGGCCAATGTTGGACGTTTCCTATTGATACGACGGTTTATACTAAGAGGCCAATGTTGGACGTTTCCCACTGATACGACGGTTTATACTAAGAGGACAATGTTGGACGTTTCCCATTGATACGACGGTTTATACTAAGAGGACAATGTGGGACGTTTCCTATTGATACGACGGTTTATACTAAGAGGACAATGTTGGACGTTTCCTATTGATACGACGGTTTATACTAAGAGGACAATGTTGGACGTTTCCTATTGATACGACGGTTTATACTAAGAGGACAATTTTGGACGTTTCCCACTGATACGACAGTTTATACTAAGAGGACAATGTTGGACGTTTCCCATTGATACGACGGTTTATACTAAGAGGACAATGTTGGACGTTTCCTATTGATACGACGGTTTATACTAAGAGGATAATGTTGGACGTTTCCTACTGATACGTTGGTTTATACTAACAGGACAATGTGGGACATTCACTATTGATACAATGGTTAATACTAAGAGGATATTGTTAATGTGTGCCACAGAATTTAATCACTCTGCCCTTTTGCCACTAATAGATTTCTGATAGATCTCAATGTTCTCAGTACTATCCATCCTAACTATTACTAAAATTTCTCATCTCTCTTTGCAGCTGCTGTTGCTACTCAACTCAGTTGCTAATTTAGGGCAGTGTACTCCCATTAGAGCAGTCCCTGGACTGTTCATTTATAGCAGTATGAGTGTGTCAAGCCAACATACATGTAGTGTATTCCAAACAGCACCCTACTCTTGACAAGAGATTCTCTATTCAGTGCCCTACTTTTGACCAACAGTAATGCCCGATATAGGGCATATGGTGCCATTTGTAATGCAAACTGTTTACACAACTGTTTTTCTATGCCGTTCATTCTGGCAATTCTGGTGGCTTGGTTAAAATATTTGACCTTGTCGAGTGACATATAATACATTTTAGGATAACCTGCCAGGTCTAAGTTGTTCAACTGTGAAATCAGTAAGTGAACATTGTATCCTGTGTTTGTTAGAATGCAAATAGATCTTTGACAAAGTATTATAGCAGGTGTATTACAGGTGTAGTGTAACCGGAGTAAGTAACAGACATGTGTGATGCATATCAGATATGTTTAGCTGTAATACCTTTGGAAAGGAATACAGGACACAGTAGTACAAAATGATGTGTAGGCCTACATAAGCAAGCCACACTCAATTATAAGATAATCTCTTTACTTTACTAAGAATGGTAATTATTTGGGTTTTAGAATATAACTTTGATTGTTGTAATACTAAGTCCAAGTTTACTAAAAAGTCCAAGACTTTACTGAAAGGCATCATACAAGCTAATAAAAAATGTATTAAAAACATGTATTTTATATTCTTATCATGAGTTAAGGAATGTACAGGCCTGCTTGAAGTGTCAAATAACTCAAATCTCACATTGGCTGCACAATGCAGATGCGACACAGGATTTGTCGGTAGCTCTGGAGTTCGACAACACCCCTTTTAAAAGGTATAGCCATTTGGGTTAAATTATTAGGGACTGGTAGGCGACAGTTCCATTTTATACAACATAAACAATAGCGAGTTTACTGAGTAGAAGACAATAACTTTTAGAATAGTGCTAAACTATCAAATACAGGCATGAGAGCTTGAATAATGGACTGTTGGTTATCAGGTAACTTTGTTGGTGAATGGTAGTTATCATCAGTCCATAGTCTACGGTTCAATTAATCGAGTCAACGTCTTGCATTATCACATGCCAGTATGGTGCCAATGTGTGTCCGCTGTGTTCCCTGCCCAATAAAATCAAGGGCTCTTAGCATGACAACACCCGATAAGTCAATGAAAGGATCTATTTTCTATAGACGTGTGTATCGAAGCATTAGACCTACCTTCCCAATGCAGGAAACAATCACAATTGGTAAGTTTGTCATTACACTTGACACTGTACGTTTTTCGTCCTCCATCCATTACACTGTCGCCATTTTGCTTAAAATTCTGCAGGTTAAACTACAATTCTAAGAGGGACGTTCGCAGTGGAGGGAAAAATGTTAACCTCGGCTGAATAACAGATTGCATAGAAATATTTTTTCGGGTTGATACTGCAAACGGCTGTGTACATAATGTAATTGAATTGGTAAATGTATTCCACTTCTGTTCGATTTATGGCAATGATCTCTACAACAAAATGAACCGTCCCCTATTCAAAATATGGATCACCCCAGACCCTGATCACTGGAAAAGTCGTTGGGTTATACGAGCTTGGAAGATGGTAAAAAACTGTGGCGGTGTAGCTTCATAGCATTAGTTGTTGGGTCCGCACTAGACTCACAGCCTGCTGTTACTGAACACACGCTGTCAATATTTTAGCGTGATACCATCGACTGCTACATTGTAGGCTGCTATGTAGGGTAGAGCTGTACTTGAATTAAATTAACATCGTATTGGACAGGTGGGAGTAGGGGTAATTGTAGACACACACCTTTTGCTTCCCTATTCTAGACCTTCTCTTAAATGTTTTATTTATTGTAATAAAAATATAACCATAGTTTCTTCTCTGCATTAAATGACAAGCGGCTAAACTGTATTGAATAGCCTACAATACCAGGAGTTGAACGTGGTCCCTTCTATTCATGTAGAACTGCTTACGGTGTAGGTAGCTGTTGTTACTAGTCTACAATGTCAATTTAAATAGCGTTTATCATCCGTCCAAACTGTGTAACTATGTTAATCCCGAAAAACAAAAGTGTCTAGTAATAAGCTTTTTTTCCTATCATTAGTGACAAGGCTACTGTTCATTTTCAAAGCAGTGTATTTGTGAGTTTCCATTGCAGTGGCGTAAAATATTCAGCAGGGTCTGCAATTTAGCAGGCGGATCCTTCGTAAAGAACGGGTAAAAGCCCTTTGTAATTGCCCTCGTCAATCTAAGTTAAAGGGTGAAGGTTAAATGACAGAAAATGTAGCTGCCAGCTAGTACAACAGATAGTATTTAACAACCTATGCTATGGGTCTAAGGCAGATGATTTTGATACGTATGTCTTTATATCCCCCGATTGGGACTATGCTGTTGAGGCCGGGTGTTGGACAGCATAGGGATTACTGTAAATTCGCCTAATGAGCTAGTCATCCCAGAATCTAAGTGAATTCCAGAATTCTCCATATTAAATATTTTACTGGTGAAAATGTGCTACTATTGTATTTTTAATGCCTCGCTGCTCTCACAAACGTAAACCAGTCAGCTTTAACCCTCATTTAAATTGTATAATGATGATAACACACTGGATATAAATTATTTATGCCATTACATTATTGATTTGCCCAAACAGATGTCCCAACCATCCATCCATTACTGTGGTTGTTGTTATGTGTAAGTAAATAATATAACGTTTCCACAATTAAGCTTCTGAATATCATTCAAACCTCTTGTGTGAGTTATTGAAGACAGTGTGTTTTCAAAAGGCTACTTCAATTCCCACTGAAGCAAAAATGTCTGTTCTTTGAAGGTTGTATGAATAAAATTGTTGACCGTTACTTGCATAGGAAACATTTGCTTAACAGGGAAGTTCTACTAGATGATAGTTCAAAGTGGATGTGTAGACTTCGTCTATACACTGGTCAAGATAGAAATGAGTCACAACAGCTTTAATGACATAGTGTACAGCCTAGAGAACACATCTTCTAACTAGAACCTGTACACACATCCATATGGCCCTCCGTATGGATTCAAACCATTTTGACTCAAATGTTTTTATTTCTTATTGGCCAATCTGGATCATTTTCCTGTTAAATTGTTTATCGTTAGGATCTTGTTTACCCCATCATAAAACCTCATTTATATTTTATCAGGAGATAAATTCCAGTATCAGGAACAAGCTGGAGATAAGTTTCATTTTAAAGACCTTCTTGCTGGAATTTTTCTTCCAAATGATATTGCCGCCAGAGCCTCAATTACAGCTAAATAAAATCTTTTGGGATAATAGCCTTTGCCATGAGCAATTATAGCAGTGATACCTAGGATATATCTTGTTTCATTGCCTTTTCCTCCTACCTCTGACAGGTCAGACTTCATTTAGCCAAATTCTATCTATCGTTCTGATGTAATCTGATAATGCTAGTCATTTAAATGTATATCAGTGAATGACTATCAGTGCATCAGCAACAATAATGAACGATTTGGCTATTAAAATTAGGCATTAGTTCAGTTGTATTTGTGATTTCCGCCCTAAAAGTTTAATGTCTGCTATCTCGCACCACCAATTTCAATCTTACTTTGAATCTTGCACCATTTGGAAAACGATTTTCTCATTCTGATGAAAGCAAGGTCATTCTTATAACACAGTACCATATACCTTGTTAGCAAGGTGACTTTTCAACACCTGTCACTTTGCCAGCCTTATTAGATAAAATAATTGATTTAAAAATTATACCAAAATGTCCTTACGTGTATCTATTCCTAAGTTAATATTACAAAACCTATCCAGCTTCTTACTGTGTGTAGTATATACCCTTGTGTGGGTATAGCAAGTTCTCTTAATCTCTCGCATTTGTTACATTATGAAATATTCATTAAATGAGGCAAATGTTTAGAACAGAGTCTTAGTACTGTATGTACAGCATAGTGATAATGATATTGGGAGCAACAGCCATTATCCACAAGAAACAGTGTGTGGACACAGATTCGGAAAATGTCTAGATATTTGGCCTATTGAATATTAATAGGAAGTGCAAAAAATATTTTGATTAAATTATTAATTTTGTGAATCATTAATCATTAATGCTGAAAATGAGAATTATTTGCAATGCAATACAAATTTCCTTTTGAGGCACCAATCTTTATTTAAGGGCAGTGGTAGAGATTCATTATATGTATTTAAAGATAAATTACAATAAGATGAGAGGCTATTTGTGACTAAGTCTCTCTATTCCCTTCATATGCTGTCTATACATTGCTATGGCATGTTCTTGGATGGAAGAGAGAGCACAGTGCAGCAAGCTCTGCCAGTATGTTGTGTCTTTTTGAGGGGTATCAGAATTGACACTAGGCCTCTGTTTTCTGAGCATGAAATAATTATTTTAATGGTCTGCCAAGTGTACGCAAGTTCCTAAAGTTAGATTTTGGTCTGCAAAACGAGGAGCTCAAAAAAACTCAGACAATTTATTATGCTGTTTGTGCCTCATGCTACTAGTTATCATCTGCAATTTATTCCCTACCTTGGGGTACTGGCAGCCATTTTTCTCCATTTTTCAGTGGCTCACTTTTTTTCTGTGATCCTGTGTGCTACAGACTAAACTCCTGCCTCCAGCCATAGTGTCAGAACATCACAGAAAACTACATCATTATACTGAAGCCAGTTAACAAAGAGAGAGGCAGAGTAGCAGTGTAGCCGTCTAAATCATGGGCCACGATAAAGACTACATAACATTACAGAGTTCACCATTTCACCAGGGGTGGGGGTGCTGGCCACAGAGAGAGCAGGTTGGAAGCTCCAGCCTCGGTGTGTTTCATTCCCTGTATGGCATATTACTTTTGACCAGATTAGGGCTCTGGTAAAAGTAGGGCACTAAATAGGGGAGAGAGTGCAGTAATGTTTGCTCATCTCCTGCTGCTGCACAGGGACTGAGTCACTAATGAAAGCTGTTTTAGGCTTCGACACACACATCAACCACCGACTCAAGGTCATCGTAGTGTTCAGCCACCTGTCTTAAAGACTGTTGCTCAAAATGTAGAGTCTGTTTGACAAATCCCGCCGGTACCACCACGTCTTCAAGTATTTTTGTCCATGTTTTATTCAGAAAGGTTGCCTATAGCAGCTTCAGTCATGCTGGCATACTCAAGCTGTTTTAATAGGCTATTGTTTATCTGACAGTGGCCTTTGGTATGTTAAAAATGTGTTAGCCTGAACCTCTGTGGCCAAAACAGATCGCCTTTACTGTCCCCTTTCCACATTTATTGTGTCTATACTGCTGTTTGACAGTGTCAAATGAGGACAACGTTTCTTGTTATAGTAGACATTTTAACGATCTAAAGAATTCATTGTCAAATCGGCTAAGCTGAATCTCCTTGGTTCATACATTATTGAATGTCTATCTAGATTCTTTCCTTGGATTAGTTCATTTTGTCATTAGTGCAAGATGAAATTACAATGCATGAAATCGGAAACATGTTAAAACATTTTTTACAGGAACTTTTCTGCTATGCAGGGGAAAATATAGCCACAAGGTGGCAGATGAGCTGTTCCCGTTGTCCTTGGAAGTATGCTATCTCAAATTAGATTTCTTAACCGCTATTACATCAGCTATCTGAAAATCATATTTTAATATGTAAAACGATTTTTAAAATGCATATTATATGCTGTTTTAATTCTTAATATCAGTAAATATGGCATATTAGAGAATTTAATACTCTTCAGAGATTAACCACCAGCCACTCATTGCCTGTTTGCTTATGCAGGGACTCAGCTTTATCAAATATTAATTATTCTAAACTTGCTCTCTTAAGAAGATTTCTTTGATGTTGCTGTAATTTCTCACAGCCTAAGCAAAACTCTGCGGCGGGTGCTCCTAACTGTTGGAAAGCAGTCCGCGGGGCATGATTCATTGATGAGTGGTGTAGATCCGAAGACTCATGTCCGTATTTTTATATGCTATAAGACCGTCATTAACTTACATTAACAGTAATAGTCGGGAAATCATGAAAACAGTTTGTTATCTTGCTTACTAGCGATCTTTCCTCCCCTGTCTTGCTGGCTAAGAGTTCTGAGGTGAGTATGTCTATGTAAAAATGGGTATGCAGTTCAACTCTAAGTGATCTGTTGTGCATCACAGTTTTTTTGTCAAATACATTGCATATCAGTTGAACATACTGAGCCATATTGAAAGTTAATAAACCTAAACCAATAGTGGATACTACTGTACAATGCAAACTGTACAATGCACCTATAGAATACCACTGTAGAATACCACTGTCGTGTACAATGCAATCTGTAGAATACCACTTTAGAAAACCACTGTAGAATACCACTGTAGAATTCAAATCAACCATTTCCAATCTTACTGTGCTTTGTTTACTATGAAGGTTCATATCAACGATTCTTTTCGCATTTGTTTTGTTTTTCTCGTTGGTTCCCAAACACCTGTCCTTTAGTCTATATGGTATGTATTCAGCAGCCATTTTGTCATTTAGACAGTATTCCAAACATTGAGATTTACATTTGGGAAATATCACCTCCGAAACAGTGGTACATTGTATGGCCAAGGCCAAGCAAGATCACATACTTTATATTCAGTTTGGATTTTGCACACATTGTTTGGGGAGATGTTAGAGACAGTTATGGCAAAGCAGAACATTTAAGGTTATCATACCAATATAACTATTAATCACAAACAAGATGGTGATAGCTCATGGTGTTTGGGAATTGAAGTAAATTGCAAAGACGAAGGAGGACACTTAAGCAATTTGTGCTTTCCCCCTTTCATGTTGCCTGACTTGAAGGACTGAACAATGTTAATCACATTGGGAAGACCTTGGGCAAGCAGGCAGCCTGATTAGTTTCATTCACTTGAGACAAGTCCTGCTTTGGAAATCTGCAATAATATTTGTTTTCTTCTTTGCTGAATTTCTGAGGAAGAGAAATAAACAGAATACTTTAAATATCACATATGTGTTTGTTCTCTTCAGAATCGAGAGATATCTTGTGATTCTGTTTTGTGGAGTTTGTGGGTGTCAGATGTTGGATGTTCATTCTCATTATTTCAATGAACCCATTTGTGCCTTTCTATAAAGAGAATTGGGGATGACCCCATCACCAGTTAATGCGGTATAACAAAAGAATAAAGAATGGCTGTGGATAGATGGGACTGAGGGTACTTTGGGACGGTGGGACCAGTGCTCCCCAGTCAGTTTGAATTCGCTAACAAGACCATTGCCCGATGCCTGATGAAATTGTGAGGTTAGGTCCAAATAAATAGAGTCCTCTGGTAGATGGTGGAGTTAAGGGGGTTGAAGTAATAATACAGTAGATTTTTGGTCAAATTTGAAAATATCCATGAAAATATATTTTTCTAAAAGGATGATTGATTGAAAATTATGGCTGTTATTTTAATCAATGACATACTCTGGGGTTCAATGCTATTGGTAATTTACCAAAGTTACATTTATTTCCATGCATTGAGTGAGAGGCCTACTAAAGTGCCCTTAGAAAAAGGGGGTAACTGAAGCAAAATCAGTTACCTACCGCCGCTAAATGCTGCTTCAGTTACCTATTGAAATAATCTCAGTTGATATACATTTAGCTTTTCCCAGCGGTCCTAACTTAGGCTACTGCACTTTTTTAGGCTACTACCGTACAGTCATTGCACAGTTACTTCAATGTCAGGATGAAATGTCACAGGTCTAATGACCAAATACTACCATAGAATGATCCAACCATGCAGTTCTAATGACTCCCATGCCATTAGGCATTAGAATACTGTTCCAAAAGGTTTGATGAGAAGACAAAATAGACATGTGGTTATTAGGTGTTGTTTTCTCTGCTTAGAAGTCATAAGCCATACGGTTATCCAGCAGTTTAAGTCATAAGCCATACTATTACTTGTTATGAGACTGTAGTCCACCCTAATGGCTGCCTGTAATGTATATTGAAATAACTGAAGGCACTTTTGTTTAGCAAATTTTCATACTTTATTTGTAAAATCATTTTAATTTACTGCTGTTGGATCTAACCTCTTCTTAATAATATGACATCTGCATACTGTGACACATGTCTCTGCAGAAGCGTTTTATAAGTCTGCATCAACACAGGTTTCTCTGTCTTCCCCTGGCTCTGAAGAAAGGCTGGCAGTCACCCCTTGGGTCCAGTCACAAAGGGCATTCTATTCCCCACATTGTGAACTACTTATGACCAAAGCCCAACTCTGTTATAAAATAGTGCACTGTAGTCTACAGGGAGTAGGGTTACATTTGGGACCGAACCTCTGGCTTGGTCCATAAAACCCTGGGCCAGTTGACTTCCTGAACAACCAGCTGCAGGAGTCAGTGTGCTTTAGTACTCAGGGCTGTAGTATGCTGCTTTGCTGGACTGGAATGCAGACTTTGGCCTGTGGATGTGGGTGTGCAGTCGTCTGGCCTCACCCACACGCTTGCCTCTTAACCGTTTTGTAGTGTGCATCAATGAGGTTCTACTCCGTTCAAATGGCTCAAATGTTTTTGTGTGTCCAATTGGAACGCAGCAGGAGAGTGGACCGATAGAATGGGCAGATGAATGTCCCAAATGGAACCCTATGCCTGGAAAGACTTTCACCTGCTGTTTCACTTCATCCATCAATGTTGTAAATTGTCTGTTCTGTACAAGGCTCTGTGATTCCAGAACACTTCCTCTCAGCCTTGAGTATATGATGAACAGTTTCCTCTTCACAAGTGTGTTCTAAGCACCAGGTGTACAGTGAAAAAATCAAAAATCCTACAATGTGATTTTCTGGATTTCTTTTTCTCATTTTGTCTCTCATAGTTGAAGTGTGCCTATGATGAAAATTACAGGCCTCTCTCGTCTTTTTAAGTAGGAGAACTTGCACAATTGGTGGCTGACTAAATACTTTTTTGCCCCACTGTATTTGTGCTTAGTGCAGTGTGATGCTTCGAGGCACTCGCCAAAAAGAGAGTATTCTTCTTTGTTGATCATGCTGCTCCCACAACAGCTCAATATGGTTGAGATCCGGTGACTGTGCTGGTCACTCCATTATAGACAGGATTTGTCTCATGAATGTTCTTTGTGGTCTGAACATCTCAATCTGCCCATAACACTGTTTTCCAATTGTCCTCTATCTAGTGCGTGTGTTCTTTTGCCAATCTTAATCTGTTTTGTCATTGGCCTGTCTAAGATATGGCTTCTTCTTTGCTACTCTGCCTAGAAGGCCAGCATCCCAGAGTGACCTGTTCACTGGTGTTTTGCAGGTACTATTTAATGAAGCTGCCAGTTGAGGACCTGTGAGGCGTCTGTTTTTGAAACTAGACACTAACGTATTTGTCCTCTTTCTCAGTTCAACACTGGGGCCTCCCACTTCTCTTTTTATTCTGATTAGAGCAAGTTTGCACTGTTCTGTACAGGGAGTAGGGAGTATACAGCGTGGTACGATATCTTCAATTTCTCTGTAATTTCTCGCATGATATAACTTACATTTCTCAGAACACGAATAGACTGACGACTTTTAGAAGAATGTTCTTTGTTTCTAGCCATTTTATGCCTGGAATTGATCCCACAATTGCTGATGCTGAAGGTACTCAACTAGCCTAAAGGCCTGATTTATAGCTTCTTTAATCAGCACAACAGATTTTAAATGTGCTCACATAATTGCAATGATCTAATGCTCACATAATTGCAATGAATCTAATGATCAATTTGCATTAAATTATAAAGATAATGTGCCACCGGGTTTCACGGAAGTGATAGTTGTTGATAATGGCATCTCAATAGGATTCAGGTCAGGTTTTTGACTAGGCCACTCCAAAGTCTTCATTTAGTTTTTCTTCAGCCATTCAGAGGTGGACTTGCTGGTGTGTTTTGGATCATTACCCTGCTGCAGAACCAAAGTTTGCTTCAGCTTGAGGTCACGAACAGATGGCCCGACATTCTCCTTCAGGATTTTTTGGTAGACAGCAGAATTCATGGTTCCATTTACCACAGCAAGCTATCCAGGTCCTGAAGCAGCAAAACAGGCCCAGGCCATCACACAACCACCACCATATTTTACTGTTGGTATGATGTTCTTTTTCTGAAATGTGGTGTTACTTTTACACCAGATCTAATGGGACACACACCTTCCAAAGTGTTCAGCTTTTGTCTCCTCAGTCCACCGAGTTTATTTCCCAATGGTCTTGTGGATTATCAAGATGTTTTCTGGCAAAAATCACATAAGCCTTAATGTTCTTAATGCTCAGCAGTGGTTTTCGTCTTAGAAATCTGCCATGCAGGCCATTTTTGCCCAGTCTCTTATGGTGGAGTCATGAACAATGACCTTACCTGAGGCAAGTGAGGCCTGCTCTTTGGATGCTGTTTGTGACCTCTTGGATGAGTCGTTGCTGCGCTCCTAGGGTAATTTTGGTCGGCCCGCCACTCCTGGGAAGGTTCACCAGTTTCATGATTTTGACATTTGTGGATAATGGCTCTCACTGTGGTCTGCTGAAGTCCTAAAGCTTTAGAAATGGATTTATAACCTTTTCCAGGATGATGGATCTCAATTACTTCTTTCTCGTTTGTTCCTGAATTTCTTTGGATTTCGGGATGATGTCTAGCTTTTGAGGATCTTTTGGTCTACTTCACTTTGTCAGGCAGGTCCTATTTAAGTGATTCCTTGATTGCGGTGTGGCAGTAATCAGGCCTGGGTGTGGCTAGAGGAATTGAACTCTAGCCAGTTGTGTTTTTACAGGGGGGGCAAACACTTTTTCACACAGGGCCATGTGAGTTTGGATTTTGTTTTCACTTACTAATAACAACCTTCTTTTCTAAACTGCATTTTTTGTTTACTTGTTTTTTCTTTGATTAATATTAACATTTGTTTGATGATCTGAAACATTTAAGTGTGACAAACATGCAAACAAATAAAAAATCAGGTAATGCTCAAAAACATTTTCACGCCAATGTACAATAGTCATTTACAACATAAATACATTATTTCGGATCAATTTAATGTTATTTTAACGGGCACAAATCTGCTTCCTTTCGTAAACAAAGACATTTCTAAGTGACTCCAAATTTTTAAACGGTAGTGTATATACATCAGGGTTTTACCAGAGGCAGCATTCAGCAGAGAGAGCATTCAGTGGAGAGAATCCAGTGAAGCGTTTGAACATTCAGTGTACAGAACTTTAAGTGTTCTGTACACTGTTTGAGCATTCACATGATGAGTACACCCATCATGTTAGTCAATAGACCAGAGTACTATCAACAATGACAACGCAAAGAACTTTGTTATTTTATTTAATTCCTCACTTTCTCTCATAGACACTGGTGAAGGTAAAGTCTATTAGATCATAATGACTGATGCCCAGGGTGTGATCGTTTTCTTATGTCTGTCCCCACCAGATGGCGATATAGGTGGACAAATGTTTCAGAATGGACTGTTTCTGTCCAATTTATGCAGTAGAGGGGGTCCAAGAGTAACGCAATGCATTCCCAGTTAAAATATTCACTAATGAACACATACCATAGAAGCAGTTCCTTTTTAACTTTCTATGAGACTGACATTATTACATGTCATGTGTTGATCTTGGCTAATGTTAGTTACACAATGTGTATATTTTCTCTTTAGGCCTGTGGTTAGTATAGTCTTGGTTTGGTCGAGGGAGCATCTCAAAATATTTTTACGACAAATATAAGTTACCAAAATATTTGAGTGCACGTGTGTTTGTGTGTGTGTATGTGTGTGTGTGTGTTTGTGTAAATGTTTGACTTCACAGCCAATCTGTGACAGTTGGATTGTGTTAAATCACTCTGCACATCTCCATGGATCTCAGGAGAAGGGATGGCAGTATTATGACCCCACACAAAATTTATGTAAATAAGCTTGAATCTTTAACACACAAAGACAAACACACTCACACCTTATAATAGCATGTTCCTATCAACCAAAGGTGTCGTTACAGCACCACCTTCTTTCTCCTTATGTGTAAGATGATGAAGTAATATAATCTGAGAATTAGTTCATTAGTTCATTAGTGTACATAGTCATCTGAATTGACAGAGTAACATCCGAGCCTTCAGTTTGCTAATAATAATGTGCTTGTGTGTTCTAGTTGTGTTGTGTTTGTAGTTGTATGTAAAGCCCAGTTCTTCCTGCAGTCACATGAAACCAAACCTTTATATTATACTGTCTTATTGCTTCCCTTGTCTCCATTCCAGACCAGCACGTCTTAAAACACATCTGTTCTCACCTTACCAGCTCTTTTCCATCGCCCCAGTCTGCCTGTTTGTTCCTGTGTCCACACTAAACCCAGATTCCTGACCTCAGACTGAACAAGGTCCATTCGGTCAGTTTGGCAATTGAAATGTGTCATTAACTACCTTGTAAATACTAAAATACACAAATGTTTCATCCCTCCACAATTTGAGTTAAAGAGTCCCGCATGGGGTTCATCTGCGTTTTGTCTTAACCATAATGTAGTCAAGGTATGGATGATTGGTCAACTAGTGAAATTGGAATTGCAAACTCAGCCTCAGTTCATTTCATCATTACCATTTGATCATGGTCATGATGCCAGCTCAGAGCTGGCTTCATCTGCGTCATTTTCTTAAGTCCTTCCTCATCCTACATGTGCATGGGTGAACACACAAAAAACACGCACACACAGAGAGATGTACACAAACACACACACATTCACACACCCTGGTATTAAATACAGGGGTGAGCTCAAATTGAGCGTTCCGCAACTCTGACTTGGCAAAGGCCCATAATAAACCGTGGCTCTGTACCGGGCCAATCAACACATCTCAGGTTGGTGAAGTGGAGAGCGCGTACAGTACAGTTCTATCTGAAATCACAGTACGGAGGTTTGTCTCTGAGCCGTGCCCTCCTCAGTTCAATGAGCTCTGTTATGATAAATAGAAATGGATCCCTTAATTAATTCTACTTGTAAGAAATAACAATAACATTTATTTTATATAATGTTTTTCATTGCAAATTGAACCTCAATTACACTTTGAACCCAAAACAAAATCATGTTGTGTTCCAGTTGAGGCAGGTTATTGACTATGTTTCCTGAATGAAATATGAATGTTCCACCCTACCAAAAAGATTCTGTCAGGGCAGCGGGTAAGGATTCAATTGCGGACTCGTAGCGAGTGGGAAAGGGGCAGGCAGAACGTACGGGGACGGGAGGTGAGGCGTCTCACGTACCGGTGGCGAAGGCACAGACGAGCGGCAGGCAGAGTAGTCGGGGTCGGGCAGATGGTCGGTACACGAGCGGGCGGCAGAAGTACAGTCAGGGAACGGGCAGAGTAGTCGGGGACAGGCGAGAGGTCAGAATACCGGCGGGGAACAGAAGTACAGGCAGGGCTCATGCAGAATAGTCGGGAACGGGCGATCGGTCGGGAACGGAAGGCAGGACGAGAGTCTGGAAAACGCGAGATGTGGCATGTAAACATGAACCATTGATCTGGCAGGGGAGAAGCGGTAGGGAGTAGTATTTGTATGCATGGTGACGAGGTGAGTGGGGACAGGTGTGTGACTTGATGCGCACTGAGACTCAGGAGCGCGGGCGCCCTCTGCTGCGCGCTCGCGGAGGCGGGGCCGTGACAGTTTCATGTCCAAATCATACTGTAGGTTGGAATTATGTGGAAGGTGGAAAGATGTGATATCCACATCAGACATCAATATGTGGACACCACAACCAAGGCAAGCCCTAGGCATAAGCAACATAGGTGGTCCCTTAGCGGCCCCGACCTCTAGGGGGCCCCACTCCGCTAGTGAGCCCCGGACCAATGAGGAAGAGGGGGCCACTAAATCTAATTATGCTTAGAGCCTCCAAAAGGCTAGGGTTGACCCTGACTCCTACACATTTTTTAGTTCAGGTTTTTCAGCCACATCCATTGCACACTGGTGCATAAAATCCAGCACATATCCATGACATCTCCATAGGCAAACATTGGCAGTACATTGGGTCATGTTGCTGAGCTCAGTGACTTTAAACATTGCACTATCATAGGATGTCACCTTCGTCACAAGTCAGCTTGCCTCGGTCAACTGTAAGTGCTATAACTGTGAAGTGAAAGCGCCTAGGAGCAACAACAGCTGGCCACGACGTGTTCTCTGGAGTGATTACTCTCACTTCACTATCTTGCAATCTGATGGATAAATCTGGGTGTGGTGGATAACAGGAGAATGATTCCTACCAGAATGCATAGTGCCTACTATAAAGTTGTGTAGAGGAGAGGTAATGGTCTGGGGCTGTGTTTCGGGGTTTGGCTAGGCCCCTTAATTTCAGTGAAGGGTCAGCTTTGCTACAGGATTACAAAGACATTTTAGACAATTGGGCGGTTACAACGTTGTGACAACAGTTTGGGAAAGGCCCTTTTCTGCACAAAGCAGGGTCCATAAATACCTTTTATGGACCCTGCTTTGTGAGCCCTGACCTCAATCCCATTCAACACCTTTGGGATGAAATGGAATGGTAATTGTGAGCCAGGCTTTTTCATGCAGCGTTAGCGCCTGACCTCACAAATGCTCTTTTGACTGAATGGGCACAAATTCCCACAGAAATAGTCCAACATTTTGTGAAACGCCTTCCCAGAAGAGTGGCAGCTGTTCCAGCTGCCAAGGAGGCCCAAATGCCCATGTTTTTGGATTGGGATGCCCAACAAGCACATATCGGGTGTCCACATAATTCTGGCCGTATAGTGTAGCGGTTTGATATTCAGCTGACCTTATCTGACTGTCCTGTGCAACTCTGCTAAGACCTTACCCTACTGTACCTTAACAGAAATCAGATAAAAACCTGGTCTTCTCCCCAGCCTCCGTAAAGACCCATCGGATACTTAGGTATAACACATGAGAAGCTGGAGGACCCTACAGTGTCCACACACACACACACAAACACTTTTGTGTGTGTCCAATTTTTCCCCCTAGAGTTACTGGTGAAGTAGTAAGGGGACTGTATGTTTGTTTATTGTGTCTTGTATGTGTGTTTGTGTGTGCCTGTGTGTTTGTTTTTCTGTCCTTGTGGGGACCTAACTCTGACCCAGAAATCCATGTTCCCTATTCCTTAGCTCTAAGCCTAAACCTAACCCTTACCCTTATCCTGACACTAACCTGAACCATATCCTCAACCTAACCTTCACCTTAGTATCCTAGACATTGCCTAAGCATTATTTCAGATTTATTCCTTCTTTGAGGGGACATTTGATCCTGATAGTAAATAATCGTGGCTCACAGACACACACACGCACATACACACAAATGTATATCTTTGTTTGTCACATCAACCTGCCAGGAGCTCTCCCCTGGGAGTCTCTTCCTCTCCCCTCTCTGAGCACAGAACGTTCCGTCATGTCTTCTGCTGAGTGAGCCGACCGTGTGTCTGTCTAGGAACTTTTTTTGACGAATGTCCCTTGTGATACTTATCTGTGCAACATTTTGTCCGGGTTTCTAATTCCCTCCTTTTTTCAAACCTACACTCCTTCCAGTTTCTCTCTCTCTGTCTTACTGTCTCTCATTCTTTCTCTGTTTATAACTAGTCTCTGGTCCTGGTCC
Source organism: Esox niger (assembly GCA_016801105.1). Classification (NCBI taxonomy): domain Eukaryota; kingdom Metazoa; phylum Chordata; class Actinopteri; order Esociformes; family Esocidae; genus Esox; species Esox niger. Next base: position 13,521 of record JACXGJ010001467.1, on the reverse strand, counting down.
AGGCAGCCAGGCAGTCATCCCTCTCCAGGCCACAGCTGTTTTAGAGCTACAGGTGGCCTCCATATAGCAGCAGGTACATCAGAGCTCTCTCTGTCTGCCCCCTCCCCCTCGCCTGAAGAACCAGACCTGCTAGCAGGAGAACGCCACGTACTCAAGGTGAGCCAGGCCACTTCTCAAAATGGCAACAGTCAAGAGACATTTTGGAATAAAGAGGAACAACATGGTGTGCCAAAAAAACACCTACACGCCATATAACCGTCCTTTGTAAATCAAAGCCTGAATGTAATGTGAATTTGAAGCATCAACATCAGCATATTACATCATTTATAAAATATATCATAATCATTTTAATGACATGCAGCGTATTGGCAGTTCCATGATGTAGTACAACATTTTGTGGACCAGTTTTGGCTACACAATGCTGCTTTTACAACCAGTGGCCGAAAATCCTAGAATGGGTCTTTAAGGAGGTCACATTTAGATTAAAATGGGCAGCAAGGGAAGAGACATCTGACTTGTGAAAGGTTTATGCTATTTCCTCTTTTCTGGTACTGATGTGTGAATTCAGTGTGTGATGCTAGTGATGCATTCTGTTTTCATTACTGTTATTAAACCATTGTTCCCCTCTGATTGATTTCATCTTTGACCAATATATATAAATATTATTTCATACTTATCACACGTTTCCTTCAAAACGAATTAAAAAGTTGTGATTTCAAGTTATTATTATGACTGGTTATTCTACATGGTTCTAAGCTGCTGTGAGAACTATGAGCATTGTAATGCCTTTAAAAATGCAAAACATACTGTACAAAAAATGCCTTCCCACCCTGGGAACCAGGCCAGAAATACACTTTAAAAATAGGAAGCTAGAGCTTTGTATACATGCACACACACAAGCACACACACATACTGGGTATGGTTATTTGGTGAGGCGACCACAGCTGTCATGCAACTGCTGGTATTGTTATCATAATGGTATCATTGATCACAGTGGTTTACAGCCATCCTGTAGAGTTTACTCTAGAGTTAACATTCATTCCGATTGATACTCTATTCCATGTATAGAGCGCTAGTCTTGAGCAGGTGGTTGAAATGCACTATTAAGGGAGTAGTGATCTGGGACACAACCATGGTCTCTGAGCTTGCCATGAGTTTGGGTCCTGGCGTAACTAGCTAGCTGCATTTTTCTGACATTGTGGCGTATCACACATGCTAATCAGCAATGTCAGTCTCGACTCCAGTTCCAAGGCGTGATATGCCATAATATCAGGGTTACTTCCCAACTTCTCTCAATGGTTCAAATGTATTCACAATGTCTGGTTTATATATACCAACTACATGGTTCAGTTACAGTTTCAAAGCTCTGCTAACAAAAACAAACAAAATACTTATTTCTTTTGAGGATTGGCTAAAGCCTGATATAATCTTGTGTTTCACTTTCTGAGCCTCACCACTCTAATAGGCATACACAGAACATTAAGATCAAATGTAATCATTATTTACACAAATCCCTGAGAGCGCAGTAGAAAAGGCCTTGTATTTTTTTTAAACGAAGATATTTTAGCTTGGCAATTTTGTGGTGGCACTTTCTACCAGTAGATGTTATTAATAGAAAGGGTTATGTGAATGGATACTGTACTCTATGTCTAAATGTAGTGGTCATGGTGTGTAATCGGACTCTGAATGGACTCTAATTGTAAATGTGTTATGGATTAAGACTCATTATAACTAATTGTGCTTTAAAATGTTTCTAAAATGCCATCTTTCATTAGTTGTTTCAAGCAAGATGTCAGTTTAAAATGCATTTGTAGTGTTTGAGTATATTTATTAATGGATGTTCTGCCTTTTACATCATGTTGCTTGAAGGCCTAAAACAGTAAAAATTACAGATGAAGTTTCTCATCACATGTACTATAGAGAGATTGACCTCACGTGGTTAATCAGTCAGTGCAGGGAGAGTTATCCCAGATGGTCTAATTATTTCACATATGCTATCAATTTATCAAGGCGTATCTTCAAATGTGAAAATGTTGAAAGAAAAGCCTGCCTTTAACTATACATTTATCTTATCTTATAAGTGAACTTATCTATTTGGTTTAAAAAACAAAGTGGACCGTCAGACAAACAGACATTAAAATCCTCTCAGCCAATTCGTAATCAAAAGAAGAGACGAGAAATGAACAGACTTTCTAAATATTGATTTTGTCCCATGCAGTTTTATTATTATTCTGTGAAGTTTATAAGACTGAGGCCTGAAGGAGAAACAGACAGTTGTCAGGGGAGATGAAAAACAGATAATAATGGAATAAGGGATTTAGGGGAGGAGAGAGGGAGGCACACTGAATGTTTGATGAATGAGAGTTTGCATTCCGACAGTAAGAAACTGACCATCAAAGCCGAGCTAGCAAAGGTGTGGCTGGCAGGCAGAGTGAAAGGAAGGTGTTGGACAATCAGGCCATATAGGACAGTCTGCTGAGAAATGTCTCACAGAACTACACAGTACAGTACAGCACAGTCACTTTGGGAATGGATTTTAGACTTGAAAGGCCTTCAAAAAAATAAAGTGCAACGTCCCTTATGACAGAGGGGAGAGATCACAGACCAACTGAAGCCCTCTGGTCTCCATGTGCTGCTCTGCATGAGGTCCTGTGATGTTCAGAGTGTTTTTGGAATTGAAAATTATGCTTTATTCATCTGACTGAAGATCGCATTGGCCGACAGTACTAGTCGAATGGAAATGATGAATAAAAACATACAACTTTCAAATACTTAACTAATAAAGATGCATATGATAATGTTATAGTAAACGTTTTAGATGGTGGGCAATAACATCAAATAGAACAAAGCAAACCAAGATTTTCTGAGATATTTTCATGCAGTTTTAGCCAATCTGGGATCTTTAGACTGTGATTTCAGAAGAAAGGTATTAAGTAGTACATCTGAAGAGCATAATGAACAAATCATGTTTGTCCCCAATTCCCACCAGCTTACTGCATATCTGTCTGGGCATATCATCCAAATTTAGAGTAGAATAGAAAAGCATATAACTGGAAATAGAACTTCATATGCAATAAAAACATTCCAGACTAAAGTCACATTATTATATTATATTAAATCTTGTATCCAATACTTGAGGTAATCACAAAGGAGTATCAGCTCCCCTAGCATTAAAGAAACATAAACTGTAACTGTTAATTTGACCACCATGGAGTTGTTTTCCATAATGGTTTGTTTCTAGCCTCTCAGTACATGGAAAAAGCACATAGCTGAAGTGCTGGACTGTTAGCATCAACCATATGACTAGTAAAGAACTGCACCAATGGATGGTGGTGCAGCTGTGGAAAACATTAGGGGATTAAAACGGCACGTTCAGTATCCCAAATGGCACCCTATTCCCTATGTAGTGTACCTCTTTTGACCAGAGCCCATTGTGCACTATATAGGAGATGCCATTTAGGACACTGTCACCCAGTCTAGCACCCACTCACCACTGCCGGCCTGTTGTAGAGCTGTGGCCTTTAAGCGTCATACGCCTGTCTGATTTATCCTGTGTTGAGGTGTTAGTAGGCCAGTAAATCCATTCCTCTCGTTATTGGCAAAGCAGGAAAAATGAAATGCATATGTTTACTTATTTAATTAAATGACTTGTAGTAATGTGACAGTGACTTGGTGAGCAGAAACATCTGCAAGAAAGGTTCTCAGGGGTGAGGAAATATGCTCAGTATTTTCACGGCCCTCCATTTTTTTTGTGACATCTACATCTCTGGGGAAGTTTTTCATTTATTTTCGGAGAGATAAAAAAAGTCTGAACTCACAGCGTGTGTAGAGGTTCATGGGCCGAGCGTTGCTACGGTGAGGAGACTTTCCTGTGAGAGAAGTGTGAGGAGTGCGATGTACCATAGTAACCCTACAGCTGTGCAACTCCAAAGGATTCCCCCAGATAATTCACAAGTCAGAGAAATTATCATTTACAAGAAAGTCACATTGGATAAATTGTTTTGGGTTGTGATTACTGAGTTTTTTTATTACAATTACCATATAGGGCAGCAGAGCATGGGCTTGAAGGGCTTGGGGAGGACTGTTTACACTCCTGCACGATGTGACGCAAAATAACGATCTCTCTTTATAGAATCTCTCTGAAGACAGTATTAGTGTCTATCTGCTCTGCTCTTCTGACAGAGGCAGGTTCCAGTGCTGGTATCCTGTCAAATGTGTATGTTGCAGTGATTAAAACCCAGAGTACTGCAGGTTTTCATTCTAACCCTGTAATCAGAGACTGACTGAGACCTCTGTCACCAGGTGAATGCCGTGAACTGCCAGGAGGCACAGAAAAAATCTGCAAATTCCAGGTCCCCAGGAGATGAGAAACCATGAGCTTTAAGGAGTCCTGTTGTCTTCTACCCTATCTAATCAAACTTCATGTCCAAATGCGGTATCAAACTCACAATTTAGATTAGTCTCAAAGTGCAAATAGAAGAGGGTATATACAAGTATTATGTATATGTGTAGTACAAGTTGAATGTATAGATGTGCAAAGAAAGCAAATGCAGTACAAATGGCAATACTGAATGTGCAAATAAGGCAAATAGAGGGCAGAAAAAAAAGTATGTTAAGTGGGATATATAGTTCGTGTACAAATGGCACTTCTAAATGTCATTCTGGATATGCAATCAAGGCATGTTGAAGAAGTGAGGTAGTATGTGCAGGGATAGCAGCAATTAGTTTCCCGAGGTATAAACATACGTATATGTAACAACTGAAAACTATCTTATCAGACTTTGCAAGGCAGTGTAAGAGTTCGGTAGTACAAATGGAGTAGTGCATCAAGGTCCCTGAAAGGTGTGGCGGTATGGTTAGTCACAGAGTTTAGCAGGGTTACAGTAGATGGGAAGATGGGAAATTTAACTGAGCCTGCTGGTGCGGGAATGAAGAGACCTGTACCATCTGCCTCATGGTAGCAGGCCAAACAGTTTGCGGCATGGATGTGAAGGGTCCCTGATGATGCCGCGCACTCTGTGCAGTCACCCCTTGTGCTGGAGGTCTATGATGGCTGGGAGCTGTGTACCTGGGATGTGCTGGGTGGTTTTCACCACCTGTTGCAGGACCACACTGTGGTGCAGTTGGAATGCTCTCCCTTGTGCAACAGTAAAAGTTCACAAGGATCTTAGGAGCCAGACAGGCTTTCTTCAGCCTCCTCAAAAAGTACAGGCGCTACTGCACCTTTTTGACCAAGGCTGAGGTGTTGAGGGTCCAGGAAATGTCCTTGGAGATGTGGACACCCAGGAATTTGAAGCTGGACACATTCCACCTCAGTGCCATTGATGAGAACTGGGGCATGACTGCAGCTTTTAGACTTGTAATCCACAATGAGCTCTTTGGTTTTCTTTGCGTTGAGGGCCAGGTTGTTGTCAGCGCAACATGCCGCCAGACACTTGACTTCCTCCCTGTAGTCATTGTCACTGATCAGGCCTACCACCATGGTGTCGTCTGCAAATTTGACAATGGTGCTGAAACTCTGTACAGGAACACAGTCGTTGTTGAAGTGAGAGTACAGTAGAGGGCTGAGCACACAGCCTTGTGGTACACCAGTGTTAAGTATCAGGGTGGAGGAGGTGAAGTTGTCAAACCTGACAGACTGGGTTCGGATGGTTAGGATGTCCAAAGTCCTGTTGCAGAAAAAGGGGCTGATCCCAAGGTCATGGAGTTTGTTGACTAGCTTAGACGGGATGTCTGTGTTGAATGCTTTCTCACATCGGTGTTGGTTTTATCCAGGTGTGTCTGGGCAGAGTGTAAAGCTTTGGAGATGGCATCTTCTGTAGACCTGTTTGACCAGTAGGCAACTTTGGGTGCGAGTGACAGGTTGAAAGTCATTCAGGCTAGAAGCAGTCGATTGCTTCAGCACCGGCACAATGGATGCGGTCTTGAATGTTTGTTTCTTCTCTAAAAAGAATCTGAGACTCCATGTTCAGTAAAGCAACCAGATCATCTGATCTGTCTTGGAAAACAAACACGTAGATATGTGTAATTTGTTCTCTGAGTTTATCCTATTACTTTTGTTGAAAACTGTTTTGTCCAGCATTCATTTTCACGTCACCTAACCACTTTCAGTTTCAGACTGAAAACAGGGAAAGTTTCTCTGAAGAAATGTGAAGCACTCCATCAATCAGGCCTTTATGGTAGATTGGGTTGACAGAAGCCACTCCCGAGTAAAAGGCTGTCTGAAGGATTCTGAGAGCATAAGCCCTTCAGGCAGCTTCTGGTCCGGTGAGACACAAAATCAAACTATTCGGCTTGAATGCCAAACACTATTTCTGGCAAAATCAAGGTACTGCTCATCATCTAGCTAATATACCGAAGAATGAACACAGTAAAGTACAAAATTTCAAAACACACAGGACCTCAAACTGGGGTGAGCACGACAACACCCTGAAGCACACAGCCAAGACGACATTGAAGTTGCTTCGGGACAACTATTTGAATGTCAATGAATGGCCCAGGCAAAGCCGTTGAACATCTGAACCCCATTAAACATCTGTGCGAAGACCTGAAGATTGCAGTTCATCAAAGTTCTTCATCCAATCTGACAGAGCTTGAGCAGATCTGTAAAAATGTGGAGAAAGTTAAGGGGTCTAAATATTTTCTGAATGCGCTGTATATTTTTGTGTTTATCAATTATATTCAAGTACTTACCAAACAGAGCTGCTCTTTCTCCAGGAGAAGGCCTGCCTGCTCCAAGACCTCTCCATCGCTGTTGACAGCTCCAAGGTGACCTTGTTCCAGATTGTAAATGTCCTTGGACATCACATTCTGCCAATGTTCTCCACAAACATCCAGGCATTTACTAATCAGTTATCTCCCATGTGGTCCACTTCAACTCGCTATTATCTAGCCTCCCCACATCTAATTCTCGCTATTTATTCAATACACCATAGCCCGTCTGGTCTTCAACCTTTTTAAATTCTCCCACGTCACCCTGCTTGACCGCACGTTCAACTGGCCTTTTAGTAAAGACGAATTCACTAAAAGTCCACAGTTCATGTTTACAAAGCAGTGAGGGGGACTGCCCCTCTCAAACTTAAAGCCGTGCTGCAATCCTGCATCTTTACACAGGCATTTAGTTCTGCCACCTCTGGTCGCTTGAATGTCCCATCTTTCTGTCCAGGGCACCAAAAGAGTGAACCAACTTCTGCTTGATGCTATTCATTGTCTTCTAAAAGTGTATCCTAAATAGTACAAATGCTACCTGATATGACTTAGTTGTGTGGTTTCCTATTGCTGTATTAAGATGAACGCACCAAATGCAGGTCTCTCTTGATAAGAGCATCTGCTAAATGACTAAAATGTAAATGTATGGTAAGTGAACAGATGTCTTTCTCAGCATGAGTGGAGGTCTGTATGGCTCCACAAAGAGAGGCCCTATACTTTGTGACCTGTTCCCTATTGAGAGATCTGTTTATGTAGCTTAAGCATGGCACATCTGTCTGAGGATCCTTTGCATTCAGTACAAGAAGAACTAGTATGTAGAAGAGTTGCTCTGTCAAACAATGTAACTGATACAATATGGATTTCACCTAATCGTCCCACGACCTAAAAATAGTAATTAACCACTGGAGATGAGCTTAACAAAGCAGAGAGCTCCACAGCTCCAGTGCCCTCCACGAGCATTGGGACAGTTACAATATTTTCTTTTGTCTCTATAGTTTTTAAACTAAACAATTCCATTCTGTTGAACTCTAAATTCCAAGTTATTTTGGGGAGACTACTTATTGTTTTATAGTAAAAATTCTGAAAAAAGTATATACTCAAATAAATGTTATTGTCTCATCTGTTTAGAATTTGATCACCTATTAGAAAAACTGCCTGAAGTCTGCAACCAACTGACCCCTGCAGATGCTAAGTATCTTCTGTGGTGAGGCTTTACATGGCATGTTCTGATGCCTTCCAGTTGTCCTCAATCTGTAAGTGACAGTAAAGACACTTTCTGTCGTTAAACATTTTCAGTTTCTTCCTCTAATCCCATGAAACTCTTTGCCATCTTCTCCAATTTTAAAATAAGGTTTGCGACGTTCACACTTTATTCACTCCGCCTAATGTATCCACTGGCCCTCATGAACCACATTTCCCTGCTCTCTCAGATGAAAGCTCCCTTGACTCCATTTCTGTCTCCCGTTCCTCACCTCCCTGATCCACTCATCCCTGACTCTCTGACATCAAGATGGTGGTATGCACTAACTGTAAGTCGCTCTGCATACGATGACTCAAATGTAAAACATTTAAATGAATAGACAGAAAATATAGCATCTGGAACTATGTGATTTGACAAATACACAAAAAGGTCAAAAGGTCTAGAACATCAAATAAAATATTAAAGTTGACACAGTACTTAGGTAAGATACCTTACTACATTACGTGACTCCCCTGAAAACCCACCAGAACATAAATTTCACCTGGCTTATAGGCCTGCTTACAATTCAGCAGGACTGCCAATAGATACAGGTAGAGAGTGGAAAAGGGAGAGGGAAAACTGGATGGAGATGGATTTGTGGTAGTGAGAGAGAGAAAGAAAGGAGTGGAAGAGAGAGAGACAGACATAAACCGTGGTCATGGTTGCAGAGACAAGAGGAAGAGTCTGGTTTTGAGATTGAGAGAAGTAGACTCCTGGGGGAGGCCTAACGGTAACGTGTCTGAGGAATTCAACCGTTAAGCCAACAAGAGACATTAAATCACCTACCCCATTCACATGGTAAATATGGCTTCTGCCTTACTGTTGTCTTGAGCACCATTTCACCTTAGTAACCATTTGCAAAACACCTTCATCCTTAACTTTGTAGACATAAACACATAAATAATGCTACAATTTAGGCGCTTTGCAAATGGTTAGTTTTTGGTTATTTCTGGTCATTTATTTTATTTTGGGCTGATCTGATTAAAACCACCTGGGTCACCTGACCTGTGTAATGACTTTATCCGAGTACCTCAGGGTTGTTTGTTTAAACAGGAAGTTCATGTAAACTACATAACCACAATGATTGACCTGTGCCCTGATCACTGCTGATAGTCCATTCAAAGCAGACTTAATCTAATAGTCCAATCAAAGCAGACAATCTCTACAAAATTGTCATCTTTCTCTGCAAAATTAAGAAGAGGAATTAATAAATATACAGCTACATTTATCATTGTTCTTAAACTTAGAGTGATCTGCTTGTTTTTATATTTTAAATACAAGTCTGTTCTTTTTCAGTCTCAATAGAATTATACTATGGAGAGCCAAACCTTTGAAGATTTACAATTATGCCTGGAAGCCCAGTATTTTAATGCAATTATCTGCTCTTCAACTCTCTGTGAGCTGAAACGATTCACGTTACCAAAAACATACAAGTTGGAACACGAGACTGAGTTCCACAGTGCCAACTTAAAGGTCACTTTGTGGCAGTGCGTGCTCATCGACTAGACGATGTGTGCAAACGTCAGTATTGTTCTCATTGTTGCCTGTAAAGGCTAACACGCTTGGTTCAGTTGATGGTTGATTCAAAAAGAGCTTCATATCAGTCATATCAACATATGCACTACCGTTCGAAAGTTTGGGGTCACTTTTGGGGGAGGCGGTTTTGGGGTGCTAGACTTTTTTCCAATGTTCCTCTGTCCAGTGTCTGTGATTTTTCCCCCCATCTGAATAATTTTATTTTGATTGGCCAGTGTCACGATAAAGGACTGGGCTAGAAAGTGTGGGATGGTGAGGACTGGAAACTTGTGCTAGTGGCTGTGTGGACATTAGCCAGTCTCAGATATGGCTGACTCTTTGCAACTCTACCAAGAAGGCCAGCATCCTGGAGTCACCTCTTCACTGTTGTCCTTGAGACTGGTGTTTTGCAGGGATACTATTTAATGAAGCTCGAGTTGAGGACCTGTGAGGCATCTGATTCTCAAACTAGACATGCTAATTTATTTGTCCTCTTGCTCAGTTTTGCACTGGGGCATCCCACTCCTATTCTGGTTAGAGACAGTTTGTGCTCTTCTGTGAAGGAAGCAGTACATACAGTTGTATGAGATCTTCAGTTTCTTGACAATTGCTGGCATGGAATAGCCTTAATTTTTTCAGAAAGAAAAAAGTGTTTTGTTCTTTGTTTCTGGCCATTTTCAGGATTTAAACAAACCTACACTTGCTGATGCTCCAGATATTAAACTAGTCTAAAGAAGGCTATTTTTGTTGATTGTCTGTGCTTTTTTCAGCACAGACATATTCAGCTGTGCTGACAAAATTGCAAAAGGGTTCAAACTGTGGAAGACACTAGGGGTGCTGAGGCTGTGTCAGGGGGACTGCAGCAGCCTCAGCACCCCAGCTTCCATCGTCCATGACTGGGCTGAGTTCCGGGGAATGTTCAGGCTGTTATGAACCAGACAGTGCTGTTTGACAGGGCATATTATCCGAATGGAAGTATCCAAAATACAAAGGGTCAGCGGGGGGTCAGCAAAAGTTCAGCAACCAAGTTAAGATACATGTGGCGTTTTAACATTGCTCAATTCGTATCAAGGGACCAAACGTGTCCCAGGAAAACCTACTGCACATCGTTATACCACCACAACTCACTGACAACCGGCAGAACGGGACTCCTCACTTACCCTTTAGTTGAGCTCTATAGCCAAATGTCTCGATGTGCCAGATGCATTTCCCCCTTGAACCACCCACCGCAAGTCAACACCGCAAGAGGCCCCGCTGTTATTACCACACACACACACACACACACACACACACACACACACACACACACACACACACACATTGACATTTTCACCTCCATTTCCTACGCCATCTCAGGTTTTTAGCTGTGACAGCTACTCCAGTATAGGCGTTGGATCATCAACCAAGTCTCTTCCTTTACTAGAAAGACACATCACATAACAGATCACACGCTTATAAGCAGCTCAGAGTGACACACACAGACACACTGAGGCTCACACGGTTGGAGGTGAGTAAGGCTAACATCTGCCCTTTTACTAACCTCATGGCACATGCCTGATGGCCTTAGCAGGGCAAACATTTCTCACATTTCTATCTTTGAAATGTAAACGTTTCACATCCCTCAGGGAAGCAAGGCAAACACACAAATGATCTGACCCCACACCCTAACACTCCCTTGTCCAACCACCAATCTTCTACAGCTCTAGGCGTGGGATCTGGCTGGGACAGCTCTTAGCCCTGAGGGGCAATGCTTAGAGATGTTCAGGTAAGGATTAAACAAATCAGAAATATTTAAAAGCAGTCATTTTTTGGAAAAAACTTCAGTGTTTGTAAAAAGCCTGGAAAGAAATATAACCGCTCACATAGACAGGGGTACTGGGCGTTTGTTTTTCAATGCATGCTCACAAACACGTTCTCCTCCCTAACAAAGGTTTGCCTTTTTTCCCTCATGTGATTTCCAGTCAAGGTCCGGCCAACCTAAATGGTGTGTATTTCCATCATGGCATATTAATGCTTTTTCTCCTAACTTCAGGTCAGGTTTGCTTCAGTCACCTTTCAGTGGTGCCCTGGGCTATAGCCTAGCTTTACCACTCTCAGCACACCCCACACATCTGGTTTCCAGTTGACGACTTTCAGCGATCGACTGGGGCTTGCCATCAACCAATCAGGGTGGAGGTGTGCATTTGATGTGATTATTGGTTGAGAGGGTAGACATCTGGTTCTGTTTAAAGTATGGTAAGTAGTGCTATTGGTGTGTTTCTAATGTGTGCTTGAGATGGTGAAGAGGGGAGCAACAGAGTCCTGGCATGGAAGCTCCCTCCACCCCATTTCACTCTTTATGTCTCTCTCCTTCTTTCTTTCTCTCGCTCTCACTCTGAGCCAGGTCTGGGATGGAATAACAAATCGTAATACAGTCTGGACTTCTCTCTTTCCCTATATCCCCCCTAGTCCCAAAAGGACAACAACATCTGTACCCTGTTTCTAACAGAGACCAGGCAAGTATATGGACCTAGCAGGCGGGTTCGCTGGCAGGTAGGCAAGCAGACACTGGCAGCTGGTATCGGTATGTTTACAGTCCTCTGCCATCCTCCAGGAATTACAGGTTTATTTTCCAAGAGGGCTTTACTCTTCAGTTTATATTTTAAAAAAATTAAATACTTTACCCATGGTTTGATTAAGACAGTTACTTGAAAAATGAGCCAAGAACTTTAATTACAATGGCTCTGAATCACACTACAAGCACTTACAAAAGCACAGTAAATCAAATGAATGTTTATATTATTGGAATCAAATGGAGGTGTTATCTGCATAATTCATCTGATTTTTCAGCAGGCACTTTGGCACGACATCAGGATCTGAAAGGTACCAAGAAAAATGCTTGGATGCTTTCTTCTTTCTAATGGACATTGATTGTCTTTCAGTCGCTGTCAATTGCTGTGTTTTCTTAAGTGTGATTACACTGTAATTAACGTAAAATCATCTTCATTTGATTCGTCACCCCGGCTGTCCATTCTGGATGATTCTCCATTTAAAAGATATGCTTGCTTTCTTACGAAGCCAAATAACCATGACACAGGTGACTGAGTTCAAAATAATTTAGTGTTCTATAATCTCCCCTGCTTCCCAGTTTGTATCTAAACAAAGCCCCTCTACATTGTCTGCAGGTGTGAAATCCATGTATTCCACAATATTAAGAAATTCTACTTTAAAAGCACATTCCAGAGACTGAAGTCAAGCTAAATGCTGCCGGCTCAGTCAAAAGTTCTATGGCTCAGTCTGTGATGAGACATGCATTCAATAGAGTCTCTGTGTTTTGTTCAAACTGTTGCAATGTGAAGTCTTCTGATGTACACTACATAAGTGATTGGTAGGCATTCTCACAAAAACAATGTTTTATTTGTGTATGGATTTGGAGATTGGTCCTTGTAAACTTCTTGGTATAAGGACAACTTTGTGATGTCATAATAAAGACAGCAGTTTCACTTTTGTCATTGCCAGCGTTCATCTCTGCTCTTAATTTTTTTTCAATAACACAAATAAAAAGGACACTGTAAGGAATGTATTGAATACTTTGCTTTGTTGTTGAGATCAATATGTGTGTGTGTGTGTGTGTTTTAGGTCTAACTATACTCATGAGGACCAAATGTCCCCATGAGTATAGTGAAATCACAAGAAATTGGACTCATGGGGACCTTTTGCCGGTCCCCATGAGGCAAAAGTCAATTTCTGGCTCAGGGTTTAGGTTTAGGGTTAAACTTACAATTAATTTTAGAGTTAGAATTGGGATGTCTTTAAGGTCCAGGAATTGTTGGATCAGTTTAGGGTTAAGGTTAGGCATTATACCTAGGTAAAGTTTAGGCATAAATGTTACTTTATTGAGGTTAAGGTTAGGGTTAGGGCTAAAGTTAGATTAGGGTTAAATTAAGGTTAGGATTAGGGTAAGGGTTAGGTTTAGGGTTAAGATTAGGGCAAGGGAGCATGCAATGTTTTTTCTGGTCCCCCTATACAAACTTGTGTGTGTGTGTGTGTGTGTGTGTGTGTGTGTGTGTGTGTGTGTG
>JACXGJ010001466.1:48412-83290 GCA_016801105.1 Esox niger | reverse complement strand
AGAGGCCTGTTTGGTTCCCCCTGTAGCCCAACCCTTCCCATATTACACAGAGAGGCCTGTTTGGTTCCCCCTGTAGCCCAACCCTTCCCATATTACACAGAGAGGCCTGTTTGGTTCCCCCTGTAGCCCAACCCTTACCCGTTAACACAGAGAGGTCGGCAGGTTTTTTGGCAGACATACAAACATGCCATTCGTGTGTTGAATGACTGAAACACTGCTCTCCCATAGGCTACTGCCAGGGGTCAGCGACGAGCCCCCTAGGACGTCTGAATACCTGTGAGCAGCCAATCAGAGCAGCTCTAGGAGGTGGCTGCAACAGGAGGGGGAGAGGACCTGTCCCAAAATATCCACAATACCCCTGAATGGCATTTGGTCTCCCTCCACCCATTTCCTTCTTTGCGTCTTCCATAAAGTGGGGATTAAACACCACCTCATTGGACTTCATCCCCCTATTCTCCAACACCTGACAGTCCCTTTTGTTTGTCAGTAACACTGCGTGTGTTGAATCTGAATTTAGGGATATGACAGAGTAAATAGATGTGTGACTTTTCTGTCACTGAACTTCTTGGCTGTGTTTTGTGTGTGTGTGTGTATTTGTGTACCTGTCTGGCTACTCTCCTGGCCTCCCAGTAAGGTTTGGATTCTTCTACTGCTCGACCAATCCTCTTCACCTGCTCATCCAGCTTCACTGTGGCTTCCACCAGCACTGCCCGAAACCGTTGGCGACTGTCCTACACTCACACAAACACACACACACACACGCACGGCATTTTCATATCTGTAACAGCACTAAGGTATTTTAGCCCACAATTAAAAGGGCTTTTAAGGTTAGCGTTTTGGTAAGGGTTAAGGTTAGGGTTAAGATTAGGGCAAGGGAGCACGCAATTTTCATTTTCTGGTCCAGAAGAGGTTAGCTGTACAAACTTGTGTGTTTGTGTTCATCTGGGGGGGGGGGGGGGGTAGAATAACATTTAAAGGCCCTAACACCTGCATCCTGTCCTCAAAAGGGTGGGGTATAGAGAACAGTGTATAGACTGGGGGATGGGGAGTATATAGAGGCTTGTTTCTTCACACTTCAGGTATTGTTTCCGTAATGACAAAGCTGTGATGTAGTAAGGGTTTCTGGGACACCCAGTGAGGAATGCTTACAACAAATTCACATATAGTTTGCTGCTATGGAAAGTTACACCTGCAGGCACTTTTACAGGCCGAAGGTCTCTTTCCATTGCAGTAGGCTGGCAAGTGATGTCCAAAGCCGTGAGCGGAGCTGCTTTCTGCGCACGCTTGTTCGCGGGTCGAGGCACCAAAGGCTGACATTTGTTGAACTCCCGAGCAGCCGCCACCCATGTTGACCAATGAACAGTGTTCAGCTTGTACACCAATCAAATCTTTGACAACATCGATGTTCATGCGCAAATCTGGAGTTTCGGATTTAGATATTGAGGAGCACCGAAACAAGCAGCTGTTTAAGGTGTTTCCGAATTTGTATGCGACAGCAAGGGAATGTGATTGTGGCGCTGATATGTGTTGCTTGTGAACTGGGCTACGGCATCTCCCTCCAATTTTATTTAATTCCCTCCAGTGTGTGGCCAATCATTGTCCCCGTTATGAACATGTCTGACGAGTAAAATGTTCAGCTCTGCCCAACACCGGGTCGTCTTATGGTTAGACCCTGAGAGGCCTACAAGCCACAGTGTCTCGCAGCCACTGCAACATTTGGTGGAGTATCTGTGATTATCTGGGGATGGAATCGGGCAGATTTGTCTTTGTGATGGATGCATGAATCAAGCCAAGTATAAGGTTATCCTGGCAGAACACCTGCTTCCTTCTGCTCTGACAATGTTCCCCAACTCTGAGAATTGTTTTTTCCAGCAGGACAATGCGCCATGCCACACAGCCAGGTCAATCAAGGTGTGGATGGAGAACAACCAGATCAAGACCCTGTCATGGCCAGCTCTATCTCAAGACCTGAACCCCATTGAAAACCACTGAATTTGATCAAGAGGAAGATGGATGTTCACAAGCCACCAAACAAAGCTGAGATACTTAATGCCAGGAGTGGCATAAAGTCACCCAACAGCAATGTGACAGACTGGTGGAGAGCATGCCAAGACGCATGAAAGCTGTGATTAATAATTTGGGTTAATCCCCCAAATATTGATTTCTGAACTCTTTCTAAGTTAAAATAGCATTACTTGAAGTCTGAAAACAATGCATATTTTTTGGGTTATTTTGACCAGCTATTATTTTCTCTCCTGTCTATCACTCTCTCTCTCTCACACACACACACACACACACACACAAACACACACACACACGCACGCACACACAGGCCTACCTCAAGCTCTGATTCCCAGCGGTTGATGTCATCAGTAGACTGGTTCAACTTCTCCAACTCCCCCTGTTTATATGCAGCAGACAGGAGAAAAGGAGGATGAGGAAAGGAAAGAAAAGCAGCCGAGAGAAAATGGAGGGTGTGAGAAGAGTGAGGGTATAGGGAAATAGAGGAAAGGAGACAGAATAAGGCAAAAGGTGAAAAAAAAATGGAATTTAATGAAAAGAAGATTGGAGCATTAACTCATTTGTCATGATATCAGCCAGACCCGAACCCATCTGAAGAGGGCTTTAAAATTCACACTTCATGTGTGCATCATAACCAGTGGAATGTCCTTAAAACCATAGTGAAACCTTACCAGACACATTCACTTACCCAAATTCACACATACAGGCACATTGCTGTTTCTGAGCTCGGTGACAGTCAATGCTAATCCTTATTACATACTCGGTATCCTAGCTCTGTGACAGTCACACTTAAAATTAAGTGCTGTGTAACATTAAAAGCATGGCTTCTGAGACCAAAGCAAAGAAGAAACCCTGACTTTGCTTACTGAAACACAACAATCCAAGCTATTTTGAACCATGACACAGTGTGTTGTGAGACCCCTCAATCCACAGTTTTGAATCATGACAGTGTGTTGTGACACCCCTCAATCCACTGTTTTGAATCATGACAGTGTGTTGTGACACCCCTCAATCCGCTGTTTTGAATCATGACAGTGTGTTGTCACACCCCTCAATCCACTGTTTTGAATCATGACTGTGTGTTGTGACACCCCTCAATCCACTCTTTTGAATCATGACAGTGTGTTGTGACACCCCTCAATCAGCTGTTTTGAACAACTTTGGTGCCTGCGACAGGGACCGCTACCGGAACAGGTTAAAAACACTATTTTGGTGTTCTGAACTCTGCTGACTGCTGAAATAGAAGCCCTTTCTTCCAGTGTATTTTCTCTCTCTAACACTATAATGGAGCTTGTTAATCTGGGGTGGTGTAGCAGTCTGGGCCATTGCGTTCAGTGCACAGGATACATTGCGGCATGGGTTTGATTCCAGGTCATGGCTGTTTGAATGTGCTCTCCTCTGTAAGCTTACAAAAATTGCCTTCTATCAATAAAAGCGTAAAAAGCCTAAATATATATATATGCAAATACATATAAAATATAATTAAAATATATTTATAAATATATATGATATATATACAAATGCATAAATAAATTATGAAAAAAACAGTGAATTGAGTGAATTGATTTGTGTGAATAGAATAATAAATATATAGATAATTAATACAACTTACTTTCCTTGTCATTAATGACAATTATGTTGTTTTTTTAAGGGTTGAAATCACACTACAGAAAAATGTTGAGGATCTAATGAAATATATAAGTATAAATTGCAATTACATTATACTTATATGATGTAAAAACGTATTGGTGGTTAGATGCTGCCTTTGATTCTGCACTGGATCACCAAAGGGCTTTCACAAAAATCTTAATAAAAAACATCATTATTTAAATGAAGGCCGTTTTCAGAATACTTCTACTCTGTTTTTCAATGACACACATTGGGTTCACTTACACATCCTCCAAACACCAGATATCATAACATTCACATCCTCCAAACACCAGATATCATAACATTCACGGTTTTATTACACAACCAGGGTTTAAGGTATTTTTCCACTTCACTGTTAGGGAGGGACTGAATCAGCTCTCTACTGGTCTCTAAATGGAAACACACACTCACACAAACATATTTATATATATACACGAACAAGAAATTACACAAATATAATAAGCTGATCTTTACCTGAATCCGTGGGTCAACTTCCTCCTCTAGAGACACACAATCTTCTTCTGATTTGATTCCCTTCTCCAACTTCTCCATTGTTTTGCGGGATGAGGGGCTCACAAACAGGGAACCCGGTAAGAAATTAAATGCGACCCACAAAATTAAGACTTTGATTTCAGTTGGTCTGTGGAGTGTCTGCACGAGGAGAACGGAGAAGACTCAATAAAATTCCGTTATAATGTAACCCATTATAGCGACAACCATGCGCTCGTTCTGCAAACGTCAGATACAGAGAAGCGGAGAGACAAGAAAATGCCTCTGTCGGTTGCTCCCCGCTGGAATTAATGGTACAGACACAAAATACCTTTCCTGAAAGAGACAGTCGCCGTGTGCGTATGGGTGGGTAAGAGAAAGAGGGGGGGCCGTGAAATGAGACGTGGGATGAAATGGGAATTGTGTTTACTGCACCCCCTGCTGACCACTGGGATGAATGCAGACGTAGTGCGAGGGGCTCAGAAAGAACAGACTTATCTAAGTCAATAACAAAATTCCTAATACATACAAATGTCTAATATATATACAAGCTCAGGGTAAACATTTAATAATGTTTGTAAATCACTTATTAGTAACACTTCATAGGTATTACAAAAGAACAACAGCAGGGCAGATAGTTGTCCATAATGAAAGTATGGTATCATTGTTCCCTACTGCCCACAAGCCTGCTTAAACCCCCACTGCAGTTTGATGAGGGGGAGAAAGGGGGAGGGAATCTGACTGACAAAAATCTCTGGCTCGTTCACTCAAAGCAGATTGCTTCCTGAGTGTGTGTATTGCTAACAGTGAGAACTAGTTTTTAGTTTCAAACTATTTTAATGATGATTTTTTTATCTGGTCTCAAATTACGCTGGTTTTAGGCTTGATGTTCAGTTTAGAAATTGGCTTATAATTACAGTTAGAGTGTAGGCATAAATGGTTAGGTTTAGACATAACAGGTTATTGAGATTGAGGTTTGGGATAGGTTAAGGGTTAAAATCTTACTTTTACGTTTGTGTTAAAGTCTTACTTTTAGGATCAGGATACATTTAGAAAATTATTTTTATGATACAATATGTACAGTCCTTACATGTATTACAATATTAGAATACCTCTGTCATTGTCTATGGAAGGACCAGCATATCTGTGATTCATAACAGATGTGTGTGTTTTTCCAGTCATGTATCAGTTTACTGAAAGGTTGTCATAGTGATTGATATGGTGTCATACTTGCTCATTCCAAACACACCAGCAAACAATCGTAAGAATATCCAGATGGGCACACTACTACCACCTGAAATTCTGGGATGTATTAAAGTCTGTCATTTCTGTTATGGGGAACACGCAAACGTTCATATATGCGCACACACACACACACACACACACACACACACACACACACACACACACACACGGTCTATTATAGCTGCATTTGCACCAAAAAAGGCCCAGAACTTTAGCCAAGTTTCCACCGCATTAACTATACCCAGGAACTAGGAACCTTTCCAGGAACTCGCTACGTTTCCACCACAGGAATCCAGGGTCTAGAACCAGGAACTACATAGTACACCCAAAACAGTCCTTACTCAGGAGGTAGGACTTTACCAGAGTACCAGAACCTTTGGGGTGGGGCTTGCAGTGGTTGCAGTGCCCAACATTTCTGATTGGTTGAGTAGTTGTAGAGTTTGCTCGCATAAGTTTTCAATCGCCATTTTAAAATCTGTCCGTAGTTAAGGAGTTAATTGTACTTACACAATTTTCAGGTCTCCTTAGCGTAGTTTTAAAGCGGCCCGGTGGAAGCTAGATAGGGTGCTGCTTCCACCTAGTGTCCAGAAACTACCGTGAAGCAGATTATTGGTATGGCATGCACATATGGTAGCATACACACTAGGCCATTGGTGGCCCATTAGGTGCGGAGCCCCACTACATTTTCCTACATTTGTTAGAAATATGCTTTTCATGTACCTACTACTCTAAACGGCAGCTCTGACTTAGCTCAGTTTATTATTTTCTGAACTTTGAGATACTGTATCATGCTGCAGCATGTTTTAATACGTGTCATGCTTTCACTGCACCTGTCTATAATGCAAGAGCTATACTCCTGTTTCTCGTCAGACCACTTTAAGGCAATCAGTTACAGTACATAGCCTAGCTTAACTCGGTGGACAGTAGGAAGTAGCTAGCTATAGCTATCCCAGCTAGCAAAGACCTATCATTACACGTGCAGTTCCATCAGCCTTCCTCCGTCTGGCCTTCATTGGCGGACCAGGCATCTGCAAGTGCGTTCCCGCTATGCGGGGTTTCGTCAAATGTGTAATAATAATTAGCTAGACCATAAGCTTACATTTTTTATTAGAAATACGTATCACTTCATTGTCTTCTGTTAGCCACTGCTGGGCATTCTGGCTGTGTAACTAGCTAGGAAGTAGTCAAGAGTTGGTATAATGCCATATTAATCACTCATCTATACAATTTAAATTAAATGATAATCTATTAATGACATGCTCGATAATTGTATGTCAAGCTTAGATTCCTGCCCAGTGTTTTCACAGAATCATTGAAACAAGAACAAATTGCAGCCTCAAATTAGCGAATGAAATTTTGGGTTACAGATATTCCTTGCTATTTTCTTTCAAACCGACTCGTGATAGATGGCTTGTGTTGGCCATCGACTTAAAACTATTAGAAAAACGTATGACTTTGTTGTCATTATCCTACTAGGCATGGCTGAGATGACATCTTGGGTAAAGCTAACTAGCAAGAACCTCAGCAACAATGTTGGACTAGGGATTGTTAGTCTTATAATCATATTTATGTTTATGGATCCATTAGGCGAGAATCAAGCGAGAAAAACGCAGAGTTCTGTGTTGGCCAGTTATTGTTCTAGCTATTGATCTAGTTAAATGTTCTATTAACGTTCCATATCATTGTTTTTCTCTGTACAACATAGTATGCCGCGTTAATTGAGATCGAGATTGCATTGTCTATTGTTATGTTGTTAGCTAAACCGATGCTTGCCACTTCCTGTATTGTTTAATTTTGTCCAGCGTGTTAACAGAGCGAAAGATTACAAGGCATAGGTTTTATGTATTTGATTTACAACTGATTGCTTCAAGAGTCCGCAACATCTCTGGAGATATAAAAAAATCTGTTAATTTGGCACCGCCCCTATTACACAGGTACTACACAGCCAATCAGGAGCCGCCACTGCAAGCAGTCCCACACACCCACTAATCTCTTTTTTACGGGAAGATGCGTGAACTGAAAAGCATCCCTTATTCAGATGACGCGAGATTGTGGAAATTAACGTTAGTATAAATTTAATGATATTCACCAAATTATTTATTCGAATATTTAAAGTGCAATAACATGTATGAAGTTCATATACACTCCAAAACAAAAAAATCTGACCTCTAGGCTTATGTTGAATAAAATGCATTTATCATCGAAAATAGACCATAAAAATAGAAACTAGGCATAAGCCTATCAACATGCATAGCTCTAGCCTATTGAGCGTAGGTCGTTGGCTGTGAGTACATTTAGTATTGAAGCACGAAATTTATCGATGACAGTCCGGTGCTGCTTTATTGCCTGTCGTCATCGCGTTGAACCGTTAACGGACGTATAAACGTTCCAAGGCCGTGTGCGCAACGTTTGTGTGCGATCCGAGAGTGGACTTGTTCCCGTTGATCTCATCTGTTAACGAAATAAAGAGAAGGGTTTGAAAACACCTTATAGTCTAGTTACCGAATACCGTGACGCCAGTGTAATGCGACAGTGAATTCCTGTCTGTCTCGCCATGCGAATGGCGCGTTAGGATATACTGTAGGCTACAGCTGTCTGTCCGGTCAGCTGTTTTTATTTACCGAGAGATAGCAGCATCACTGGGAGGGCACGAGACCACAGACAATTGCCCATACCGGCTACCCGGACCCCCACAGACGGGAAGGACTAGCGGAGAGGAGAAAATAGACAGCGAGAGAGGGAGAGAGAGAAAGAGGAGAATGGCGTTTAAGCAGCTGGTGGATGTTGCGGAGAAGTGGTGTTTGTCGGTTCCTTTCGATTTGATCTTCGCGGAGGAGGATGATGAGAGGAGACTGGACTTCTATGCTGAACCGGGAATCTCATTCTATGTTCTTTGTCCCGATAACATGACCGGAGGAACCGATAATTTCGTAAGTGTGTGTGTGCGTGTGTGTGAGGGAGGGAGAGAGCGCGCGCGTGCGCGTATGGTTGCGGTGTTTCGGGGTTTGCCCCTTGAGTCCCCCGGCGCGGTGTGTGCGTCGTGTGCAAGCAACGAGAATGATGTCACTGGAGTTTGGTGCACCGGACTACAGCACGTGTGGCGCGTGTGTTGTTTGATCATATTTAATCTGAAGACAGTTATGATAAACCGCATTGAGATTATTGTGCCTGCCGCCTTGTCCTGTGCATGTAGTGTACAGTATATAGACAGGCCTGCAATAGCAGGGATGTTGTTGTTTTGTCCGCTGCGTCCGCGCTGCTCTGCCGGGACCAGAGGGTGGGGACGGCAGTTGGCCTGGCGCGTAGCCTAGCGGCAAACAAATGATATCACATGCAGCCGCAGCAGTTGCTAGACGTGGTGAAGCCCAGAAGCGTGTCTCCTTCCCTAGAATTTTCCCCTCATGTTTTCCGTATAAACGTAATGCAAAGTCACTCAGCTCCCGTGTGATGCAGTTGGGGTTTTCGTGTAGGCTTAATGCCATCCCCATCTGCTCTAAGCAGTCTGCGAATGTTGAGTGAACTAGGCCTCATCCTCATCCCCAGTGTTCTGACCACCCCTCCGGCTCTAACGCTCTGATTGCTTACACTTCATCCGCACCACCCCTTCCACTCTCCCACCGCTCGGATTCCTTTCATTTCAGTTAAAATGGTATTTATTTAGAACTTGCTAATAAATAGTACATACAAACATCTCAAAAGCATGAAGACATTTCAAAATAGATTTTATCAGCAAGTTACAGTTTTTCATATTTTTAAATGGCTAAATATTGGATGTATAATATAAATTATACAAACAATATGTTTTTCAAAAAATGTACAAACAATGAATAAAGGAACAGATAATTATGAAAAAAATAACGAAGGTAAGAGGAAAGGAAAGTCCCATAACCTCCGTCTCATTGACCGTTGGTCCTGCTTGATAGTCCTGTACTGCACTCCTGCCCTTTTCCTATCAGAGTATTTTTGGAACAGTGGGTGACCTTACTGAAAGGGGTCAACAGTGATCTTGCATGCACACTTTCTAGCCCTGGAGATATGTAGTCCCATAATGGAGTGCAGATGGCAGCCAAGGATCATACAAGACATTGCAGTTTGTGATGGAGGAAGTGTGGATGTAAGTAGAGCTGTGTCAGGAAAGACTGGAATATTTCTAGTTTGTTCTATTGCTGTTAGTGGTACATCCACTAATGTGCCTTGTGCATTCGTCGTAGATGGTGGTCCCTTGGAATTTGAATGATTTTGCCAAACCGACAGTTGATCCCTCAATCTAAAGTGGTCAGGGTGAGGGGGCTTGTCAACTAGCCCCTCTACAGTTGACATGTCATGAAGAAATTTGAAGAAACTCAGCAAGTTGAAGACAGAAAATCTGATGATCAGCATTTAATGCTCACTCCCTTGAAGGGCAGACAGAAATCAGGTGTTGTGCTTTATCAGAATCTGGCAAAGTCATTTATTACCAGAGTACAAGTTTGTTCAAGAGAAAAAATCTTAGAATGATTTTGCCTTGTAGGGGGTGTTGCAGCCATGAAACAACTCATGCCATCTCTTCTGCTGGTTACCACAAAAACCAGTTCCTGCAATAGAATACTCACCGATCCATCCCTGTCAACTCAACCTACCGAGACGGATGAGACAGGGATGTTGACCTTTCACTCTGACATTCAAGTCATAAGGTCTCGTGTAGCAATGCATGGTTATAACACTAGTGACGGTCTACATATCAGTCTACATATAAGGTCTCTGTATGCGGATGACATCCTCATCATTTTAGAATACGAGCAAAATTACCCCCATTCTGATGCCAAACCTCTCTTAGTTTGAACATATCTCGATTAACATCTACCCAGATGACTGTGCCTACTTGGGATTCGGAATCATGAAAAAATACTTTTCCCCACTCAAAGTGAACGTCCTCCCTCTGTTGGTCATATTTGAGGCAAACTTTATGATATCCCAGTGATGTATAATAATGCCAGTGATTTTCTTCCTTCAGTGACTTTTGACATTTTCTGGAATAACCTTATATTTAAACATTAAACCTTCTGTAATCGTTTTTTTGGCATTGGCTCTGTGTGGTACAGCAGGTGAGACCCGCTGTTTTGGGGCCACATGTACTGCTGCAGTGTTGGTTCAAATTAGACCCACTGCTCTTTGGACAAGACCTCTCTCCTCTGTCTCTCACCATGTCTCCTGTCAAAATGAAGCATGAACTGCCTGAAGAAACACATCGTTAAAAACATCTGGACTCAATCTTCAGCCCATTCTTCTGAGAATGCCCACACACTTACATATTGGCTTGATGAGGCTCCTGCTTCCTTTAAATGTAGAAGTCTTTTGTGTGAATAAACCTGTTAAACCGTCCTCCTCAGAGGCCATCAGGGCTATACATAATGATGTTGTGAAAAAAAGGGAAAAAGGTCCCATTAAAAAAATTAAAGTTAACAAACACAACATTATGAGAGAATTGAATATGCTATATGAGTGACAGACTTTCAAAATGACATACGGTCTGTACTCTAAAGAAAATGTTATTGGAGTACCCTTTACACTGAAACTGTCTTGGGGAAGTGGGTAAAGTCACTTTGTTTATACCCTGTTGTGTCTTTCACATCAGTTTTAATTTTAATTCCTGTACTGCTTATATATTTGTGTTCTTTAAAACATATTTGAAACAACACATACCAGAAAATTCATGTTAAGCACATGATGGAACTATAATGGACACATGGTTATCTTCATCTGTTTCACTTGGTGAACGAGTTTGGCACACGCGCTAAGAAACACGCGTTTGGCCAGTCAACAAGACATCTCAGAAACCATAGGCCCAACATTGAATGAAACTCAGAGTATGATGTGGCTTGTCATAAAGGCCTGGCATTGACAATATGGCAGTAATATGCCCAGGGTTGTGCTGCCCTTGTCTGTGGGGCTTGAAATGTTTCCTTTTCCATTGTTTCTAGTTGGCATTTATCACCACTCACCTCTCCACCACATAACTAATGTGTTGTTAGTGTTCTGGCACAAAATGGGTGCATCAATTGGGTGGGAGCTACACTTGAGGTGGATTAAAGCATGTAACAGAATGCTACATTCTTCCAATCACTTAGTATTACCTATTATTAATCAGTTATTAATCATTATTAATCACTGCTAGGCTGCAGTGAGATATGGTGCCTCTCGCTCTGAATGATGTGTCTAATTGAATCATCAGATCCTGTTTCGCTTCCAATCACTGCTTCTATCAGATGGGACTCGTATGGACAATAAATGCAATGTCCCAACTTGGTCACAGCGGGCACTATATTGTGGTTGCCCAAAGCTTTTGTTTACAGGCCTATCACCCAGTCTTTGTAGTAGATTGGTGCGAACCGCAGTCCCGCATTTGTAAAATGCTCACATCCATGTACTGTAAATATGCTGATGTTCTGGTCATTACTGTACCCGTGAGAACCTAACGTTTTCTCAGGTGAAGTTGACCACGGAAAACTCTGTAATGTGAGGATTTTCGGCAGGATGGAGACATTATTCTCTGTGTGGACGCCGAGTGAATAGCAGTAACAACCGTTTGCATTAAAACCAACTTTCTCCAATCTAGCAAGGTCAATTCATTTGAATTATCTGTGTATCTGTGATAGTTGTTTTCTCTGAATATGGAAACTGGCCCTGTGAGTAAAAAATATAATTTGGGACATTTTAAAGATGTTTCATAGGGATTTAGATTGCGTAATAATTGCCTTTACAATCCGGTTCGTATTTCTTTCCTTGAATATATATTGAATGAACTGGGAAGAATTCTAGCCACAAGGAAATAACCAAGGACTTTCACTCAATCCAGTCTGCCATTGTTCTTAGATGGCTTTTATGAGGAGAACATCATGTCTCCTAGTGACTCTGACAGATGAGAAGCTGCAGCTTTTCCATTTGACAACAGATTACAGAGCAGCTTCCTTTAACCAACAGACATTTTATATTTAAGGACACGCTTTAGTATCCATCCAAAATAATTGTTTGGTGAGTGAATGTTGTGAAAACGTTCCATTCCACTGCCAATATATTATGGACATATTCTGATATTACAATGGAACCATTATGCACAAACCCTTTAAGTTTCCTCATTTGCATGGTTGTCTATACTGTTGGCCATCACAACGTTTGCGCGTGTGTGTGCATGTGTGTCTGTGTTCATACATGTAGACCTACCGTAGTTATTTTGTCCTGTATCATTCCTTGGCCTCTCGTCCCTGAATCATGAGCATTATCTCTCTCTGTGTAATCTCTGTACTATGACCTCATAAAACCCAGCCTTTTACCAGCGTCTAGCTACCATCTGGACCCATCTGGACCTACCTTTGATATTCCAACAGTATTACGATAATGATGTGGCTGTGTGTGTTGAGTTTCTAACCTCTGTGTGTGTGTGTGTGTGTGTGTGTGTGTGTGTGTGCGTGCTTGTGTCTACAGCATGTATGGAGTGAGAGTGAAGACTGTCTGCCGTTTCTCCAGCTAGCCCAAGACTACATCTCTTCCTGTGGGAAGAAAACACTGCTAGAGGTCCTGGACAAAGTCTTCACTTCCTTTCGACCTGTATGTATCATACCTGACGCCGTGCATCACTGTCATACATGACGCCGTGCATCACTGTCATACATGACGCCGTGCATCACCGTCATAAATGACGCCGTACATCATTGTCATACATGACGCCGTGCAACACTGTCATACAAGACGCCGTGCATCACTGTCATACATGACGCCGTGCATCACCGTCATACATGACGCCGTGCATCACCGTCATACAAGACGCCGTGCATCACCGTCATACAAGACGCCGTTCATCACCGTCATACATGACGCCGTGCATCACCGTCATACATGACGCCGTGCATCACCGTCATATATGACGCCGTACATCATTGTCATACATGATGCCGTAATAATCAAAATCATAATACAACAACACTGTAAAAGAGCAAAGTAAACCACCATAAAATATCACCCTCATCTCTTCAATACATGCTCTTTAGCATCCTCTAAATTACAAAAATGTATGTGTAATCTCTCTGTCTCCTTCTCCCCTTTTCTGAATCCCTCTCTCTGTGTAGCTGCTGGGTCTACCAGACATAGATGATGAAACATTTGAGCAGTACCATGCGGGCGTGGAGGATGAACCAGAGCCGGACCACCAGCAGATGGGAGTCAGCCAGCAATGATGGGCCGAGATGAGGCATCTGGCTGGGCAGAAAAAACTACCCGAGCCCCGGGATTCTCCCCTGCACCAACACACAGGCCCAACAAACCTGTAGCGACTATACACAGTCATAATGTATACTCAAACAAAAATATGTATGCGCGCACACACACATGCACGCACGCATACTCGCGCGCGCGCACACACACTACAGCCTGCTAAAATGTACTATTGCGTTCTTTAACTTCTCAAAACTATGCTGCCCAGATAGTGCACTCCCTCTCATCTCCCAACACACACACACACATGCGTGCACACACAAACACACACACACACAACTGTGCCCATTTGTGTTGTATACCCTGATTATCCTTATCAATCACAGACAGACTTCCAACATGACTGTATTCACTATTACAACTACCCCGTAGGCCGTTAACCACAACATTCTGCTCAGCTTGTCCACCTAAAGACAACCGAGCGGCATTGAACCCAGCAACACACGCCACGGCCGGTCAGTGTGTTGACTACGCAAGACCTCACCGCACCCATTCGCTGTACCACGGCGTCAGCGCAACCAGCGCATTGTTGTGACCTTGTGACAGAGTCAGTGGGGTGAATGGGAGGAGTTAAATGGCTTGAATTATGTTAGAGATGGTCACTTGTGCTCCACTGTAAAGTCTGAGAAAATCTGCTGTATCTACGTGTGTGTGTGTGTGTGTGTGTGTGTGTGTGTTCACCATTAGTGCACTGCTATGCTTCAACTATCCCCACAGCCCTAAAGGAGTCGGAGGAAGTTGTGTCTAGACACTGATCAAAGGTCAGTTTAGCATTTTCCCCCTCGTAAGGACTGGGGTTTAGATCTGCGTTAGCCAGGGAGGCGTGACAACAACATGGCGATTGTAGAATTTTAGCAACGCAAGGCTAGATCTGTGTCTACAGGCAATGTCTGACAGCAGCGGCCTTCCTCCACCTTACAGAACTCTACACGGAAACTTCATTACATGTGTCTCTCCTGGAATTATTTAAGTTTTTATTTTGGCTTATAAACATATCTGTTGAGTTTCATAAAAAATATTTAATTACATGTTTGTCATACTAATGTATGTTTTCTGTTCTTTAATGTGTATGAGGGTATTCAATAAAAACCACGTGGAGGGAGCAGAGAGTCTGAGTCTTTTATGGAAAAACACAGATGAAAAAGGACACTATTTAGACGCAGAAACTTTATGCTGGAGTAGAATGCTGGCTGTCCTTAGGCAATCCTAATTTAATGGAAAAACACAGGCAAAATGAAGAGTTTCTTAAATATTCAATAAATCAAGCCTTTAGAGTGTGTGGGGGCGTATTTTTGTCCAACTATTAGGTCAACATCACCCACACCGGCAAAATGCCCGGTACAAATAAATGTGTTCAAAATATGTTTTAGTATATGTGGATTTTGGAGTAAACCAAATTCCTCTGTTAAAAACTCAAATCTAGGCATATTTTAGTAATTTGTTGAAACAGTTTTTTAACCAAATTGGTAATTCATCTTTAGACTCCTCAACGTACCTAAAATGATTTGATTTTACAATCCCGTTTCCCAAAAAGTTGGAAAGCAGAAGGTAATGATATGCAATGAATGATTCCTATATGTAATTTAAAATATATTGTTCGAAAAAAATTAAGGGAACACGTAATCATCCCAGTATAACCACAAAGCAATTAAACTTAGATAAACAAGGATATCAGTCTGTCAGGTTAAGAAGCATACGCAATTGTGAATCAATGTCACCAGTTTTGGGTCAAATTAAAGTGACAACAGGTGCACTGGAGAGGCAAAAGCGAGGCAACCCCCAAAAAGGGAATGGTTTTGCAGGTGATGGTCACAGACAGTGGCTCTCTCCTTATCCTTCCTAGATTCCTCTCTAGTTTTGCAGTGTCCTTGTCACTACTAGTAACATGAGGCGGTACCTTCATCTCATTCAGGTTACACAGGCAGTCCAGCTCTTCCAGGATAGCACATCCATACCTGCCATCGCAAGGTTTGCTGTGTCTCCCAGGACAGTCTCAGGACCATGGAAGAGATAGCCATACACACTACTGAGTCACATTATGAATTGGTGTGATGAAATCAATTGTTTACTTTGATTTTGAATCCAGCCCTCAACCGGGTGGTGATTTTGG
Organism: Esox niger; assembly: GCA_016801105.1. NCBI lineage: Eukaryota > Metazoa > Chordata > Actinopteri > Esociformes > Esocidae > Esox > Esox niger. The sequence continues at coordinate 67,527 of JACXGJ010001466.1, read as the reverse complement.
TTTCCAATGACCGTTGTTACGTATTTTTGTTCTGAACGAATTACACAACATACAGCAAAAATGGTGATCTTAGATTTAGATTTTGAAATATATTTCGTTCACCGAGACCCGATGTGTGATTTAAGTGTGCCCTGTTTGTTTTTATTGTACAAATACAACATATAAAATGTTTAAACTGAGAAATTGTATTGTATTGCATAAATACATGCCCATTTTAAATTTGATGCTAGTATCACATTTCAAAAAAGTTGGGAAAGAAGCATGTTTACTACTGGGTGGCATTACCTCTTCTTTGAACAATACTTTTTAAGCGTTTGGGACCTGAGGAGACCAATTGCTGCAGTATTGAAAATGAAATGCTTTTCCATTCTTGCTTGATCTTTCAGCTGTTCAACAGATCAGCGTCTCCTTTGTTGTATTATTTGTTTCATAATGCTCCAAATGTTTTCAATGAGCGACAGGTCTGGACTGCAGGCAGGCCAGTTTAGCACCCAGACTCTTTTACCATGGAGCCAGGCTGTTGTGATACGTGCAGAATGTGTTTTGGCATTGCCTTACTGAAATAAGCAATGCCTTCCCTGAAAAAGACACTGTCTGGATGGCAGCATATGTTGTCCGAAACCTGTATATATTGTTCTGCATTAATGGTGCCTTCATAGATGTGCCAGTCACCCATGTCAAGTGCACTAATGCCCCCCCACACCATCACGGATGCTGGCTTGGGACTGTGCGCTGGTTAGAAGATGGATGCTCCCTCTCATCTTTAGCCGGAGGAAGCGATGTCCATGAGTCACAAAATAATTTCAAATCTTGTTATGTCAGACCACAGGACAGTTTTCCACCTTGCCTCAGTCCATCTTAAATGAGCTCGGGCCCAGAGAAGGCGGAGGGTGTTCTGGATCTTGTTTATATCTGTTTTTTTCTTTGCATGGTAGAGTTTTAACTTGCATTTGTGGATTCAGCAATGTGCTGTGTTTACAGACAATGGTTTTAGGAAGCGTTCCCATGCAATGATTTCCACTACAGAATCGTGTCTGATTTTAATGCAGTGCTGCCAGAGGGCCCGAAGAACACAATAATCCAATATTGGTTTTCAACTCCCTTGTATACAGAGTACACTCACTCCAGAAGTATTTTAATGATGTTATGTACTGTGTATGATGTGATCCCCAAACTCTTAGCAATTTTATATTGAGAAACATTTTTAAATGGTAGCATTGTTTGCCTGTGCAGTCTTTCAAAGAGTGATGAATCCCTCTGCATTTTCTAAAAGACTCATCCTCTCTGGAAATAGCTTTTAATAACCAGTTATGTTACTGACCTGTTGTGTATTGACCTAATTAGTTGTGAGATATTACACCAGGTTTAGTTTTTTAGCATTACACAACATTTCCAGTCTTTTGTTTTTTTAAACGTGTTGCTGGCATCAAATTCAAAGTTGGCATATATTTTTCAAGAAACAATAAAATGTTTCAACAAATTTCAACACAACCTTTTTGGAAACAGGGTTGTATAAAATAAACTCACTCTCAATTACAAAATATTTGATAAATGTACATTTGTCTTTTGCTTTAGTCTGATTCCATTTTTATTTGAAGTCTCTTTTTGTAACATGGAGTGGTGTGTTGTGAGAATTACAGGAAAGCATTTAACCCTGAACCTTCCTTGTCTATAACAGGCCTACATGTGACAATTATCTGACTTGTTATAAACACCTGCTATAGGCCTAGCCTAATCTGTGTCCATTGGAACTGTTGATGTTATTCATGGCTTTGACGTCACTTGACCTGACACACACACACACACACACACACACACACACACACACACACACACACACACACACACACACACACACACACACAGGAGGAGGGCATTAGGGCAATCCCTGTTTCTGTCGTCAACAATCACAGTCAGCAGACTAGACCACAGCAGAGCAGGTTGAGCTCTTAGCGGCGCTTTTTTACCCGACTAACGTGGGATTTGAAGTCTGTAATCGACAATTATTCAGCAAGTGCATTTAGTTACAGTAGAAGTCGGACTGTCAGGGTGACGAAGTTGTTGTACGGCACGCCGCCCATGACCTATAGCGCATGGAATATTGGAATAATGCCGCGACGCACAAATAAACTTTGAACTGGAAAATGAAGCGATTTGGCGGTAAATGCTGTCCGTCGAGAATCAGTCTGTTATTGTATTGGATATTACTTTAACTTTTCAAACAACTTTGATTTCTTTTGCGGTTTCACTTTGTTTTGCCAGTCAACGGAACTGCTGGACTGGACGCTGTCATGCGCCCTCGGTCTCTCGTATGACATCGAGTTTCAGCATTTTTTCAGGCATTTATTAGTTTATTTGAATACGGACGGCTATATATACAAGTTAAAACATATGTTTTACCATTATCTGAACTTTTGCGTGGAACAATTGTAAACACCTGTCCCTAGATGGACTTCTGAAAGATTTAATGAGAGTTAAGACGACATACTTGGTCTGTTCTGATCCATAGAGCAAATAGACTTAGAACCTGTGGGGCACTAACACAGGAGAGGAGACACCATGGGTGTCAGGCAGAGTAGCCCTGTGGCCGAGAGTCGAACCCGGGCATATTCTAGCCCAGTCGACCCCTCTGGAAGCAGCACTAACGCAGGGTTCAGATACACAGTCGGACCAGGCGGCCCCCAAATTCACTACACCGGAGGGAACCAGCCGAGCTCCTACCACCAGGTTTGTGTGAGCAAGAAACTGCTGGAGACCTGAAGAGCTGCCTTAGTTCCCCAAGCTAATGCCAGGGCTTTAGTTCACAGGACTAACAGGCTTGTGGCGCAAGGGGTACAAACTCCAGCCAGGTATGCCTGTGGCATACGCACAGCCATCCATGGTGTCTTGACGTTCTGTGTGTGTGTGTGTGTGTGTGTGTGTGTGTGTGTGTTCAACCAGGCGAGGGTGAATATCCCCCAGGGCCGTCGGAACCGACTGGAGGTGATTGGAAGCGGTTTGGACCTGGAGGTGACAGACAGAGATGCAGAGAGAGAACACCGGCTGGTGGTTGGCTCGCTACCACTTCACCTGTCCCCTCACTTACTCGGAGGTAGGCTAACGTGTGTATAGGGCAGCGGCGTCAAACCGGTCCCATGGAGGGCAGAGTGTCTGCAGGTTTTTGCTCTCACCTTGTACTTGATTGATTAATTAGGTCACTCATTGGTTAGTTTCTACCCTCACCTGGTTGTTTAGTTCTGAACTGGGAACCAATTTATAGGAAAAAACATAAACCTGCAGCAGACACTCGGCCCTCCATGGAACCGGTTTGACACCCCAGATATGGGGTTTTACTGTACTTCTGGGGACCTAGGAAAAAGGCTATTTTCGGTTTAATTGTTAGATTTAGGGTAAAGGTTCCAGTGGTTTTAGGGTCAAATCTGTGTACGTTTTTGACATGATTTCTGCCGGTTCCGTCTGTTGACATCATTTCTTATTCCACAAGGAAACTGCTGTTCTAATCCCTTTTCCCTTTCAATAGGCAGATTAGAAAAGAAAAGATAACAAAACAAGACTCTTAAATAGTCAGTCACATGCTGCTTTTTCCTTATGAAACACACACCCTCCCAATGTGAGGAGTACATTTAGGCCAGCAGATAAGCATTTACTTCCTCCTTGTTTTGTCTCTCTCTCACACACACACACACACACACACACACACACACACACAGACACACACATACTGTTAGGAGAAACTCTTGGCTTTATGTTCAACTTTTATGTGTTTCTGTCACAGTGTGTAAGGCGAGCAAGCGCATACAGACACACAGAAATCCACAGACATACACACACATTAGCATATTTTCTGTTTTTACACAACCGTATTTTCCCAGAAATGCATCGAAGAACACTGAGCCAAATACTTTTTTATAGTATAAACAAACAAAATGACTGACTCTTGAGCCACAGCCTTCCGAGGTAGCCCACACTACTTTCTCTGGAAAGCCTCCCACTTGAGAATTGCTGTGTGAAGGGAAATGCTATTTACTGACAACAAATAACATGGCTCAAGTCGGTCATTCCTCTTGGGGAGAAATTGTGATAAAATACGGTTACTGCCAAAGTGAAAATAATAGACTGGGTGGTAGTGGCAGAAATACCAGTTATTTTACCGGCGGCTGGAGTTTCTCAGCACAAGACACGCCTCCACATGAGATTGTTGAGGAGGTTTGAGGTAGAGGAAGAACATTGCCAACTGTCATCATTTTGCTTTCTTCAGCTAAACTATTTACTGTACATAGACTACTTTATGTATGAAATACATTTGAAAAAAGGACAGGGCTGTTCAAGTTGCTGCACGTGCATTTCCCTAATGAGACTCCAAGTTGCTCTATCCTTGTCTTGCCACAACCTCACAAGGTTTGTAACAAAATAGTGAGGAGGAGCCAGGGAAAGAGGCTTGTGGATGTGTGTGTGCACGTGCTGCCATGTCCTGCTCTATATTTCCCAGGCATCCATTGTCCTGTCTGCAGTAAGTTTGTCGCGTCAGATGAAATGGAGGTTCACTTGATCATGTGTCTAACGAAGCCACGTCTCACCTACAATGGTAAGTGTGTGTGTGTGTGTGTGTGTGTGTGTTTATGGACTCAATTCTCTCTGCAAGTTGAGGATGCGTTCTGATCCGTTGGCATTGTGGTGACGTGTGGTGTGACCCTACAGAGGACGTTCTGGCAAAAGATAGTGGGGAGTGTGCCATCTGTTTAGATGAGATGGAGCAGGGAGACACCATTGGGAGACTGCCCTGCCTCTGTATCTACCACAAAGGGTAACTACACACAGACACACAAACACACACACACACTGACACACAGACACAATGCCGTAACAACTTGTTATCCCCACTCTTTCACTCAGGTGTATAGAGGAGTGGTTTGAGGTGAATCGTTCGTGTCCTGAGCACCCTTCGGACTGAGGGCTCAGATATACACAGAATGTCAACTATCTATCTACTTCATCCAGATCTACGTCTTCATGACATGCTGAATCTGCACCTTACAGTACCAGTCAAAAGTTGGGCTACCTTCTCATTTAAGGGCATTTCTAGTTATTTTTACAATTTTCCACACAGTAAAATAATAGCCAAGACATCCGCTATAAAATAACACATATGGAATCAGGTGCTAACCAAAAAAATACATAAACTGGTCAAAATAAATGTCCTATTGCAGTCTTCCAAGTAGCCATTCTTCGCATGGATGACAGCTTTGAAAATACTTGGCTTTCCCTCAACCAGTTCCATGAGGTAGTCACCAGGAATGGTTTCATGAGGTAGTCACCAGGAATGCTCCCACATATGCTGAGCACTTGCAGGCTGATTTTCCTTCACTCGGCAGACAAACTCATCCGAAACCCTGTCAACTGGGTTGAGGTTGGGTGATTCTAGAGGCCAGGTCTTCTGAGCCACCATCATTACTCTCCTTCTTGCTCAAATATCCCTTACAAAGCCTGGAATAACAGACCGAGCCAGGCACCCTCACACCTCCTCCAGGGAAGCACACATGTGCAAAAATCATCCGTTCACCCACTCTGCGTCTCACAAAGACACAGCAGTTGGAACCAAAAATTCTATATTTTGACTCCTCAGAAAAAAATTATGATTTCCACCAGTCTAATGTCCACTTCTCATATTTCTTGGCACAAGGCAAGTCTCCGTTGTCCTTCAGTAGTGGTTTCTTTGCAACAGTTTAATAAAGGCCTGATTCACAGAGTCTACCATGAACAGTAGATGTGATAGGTCTGTTACTTGAACACTGAATGATTTATTTGGGGTGCAATCTGAGGTGCAGTTTATTGCAGATTTAAAGCTGGTAACTGTGATGCCTGTCCTCTTCAGCAGAGGTAAATCTGGATCTTCCTTTCCTGTGGTGGTCCTGAAGAGAACCCGTTTCATCATAACAGGTGATGCTTTTTGTGACTGCACTTGAGGAAACTTTCAATGAAATGTTCCAGATTGACTGACCTTCATGTCTTAAAGGAATGATGGGCTGTGATTTCTCTTTGGTAATTTGAACTGTTCATGACATAATATGGACTACTACAGTACAGACATAATGATGGTGTACTATATACCCACCCTAACTAACGCATTAAGGAAAGAAATTCTACAAATGAACTTTTAACAAGGCACACCTGTTATTTGAAATGCATTCCAGTTAATTACCCCACGAAACATATTGAGAGAATGCAAAGAGAGCAAATCTGATACTTTGAATAATCTAAAATATAGATAGATGTATTTTGATATGTTAAGCACTTTCTTTGGTTGCAGTTGGTTGTTTTCATGTCTTCACTATTTTTCTACAATGTGGGAAATAGTAAAAAAAATAAAATACCCTTGAATAAGTAGGTATGTCCAAACTTTTGACTTGTACTATACATCTACGCTTGACCTGCTGGTCTGTTAATCTACCTATAGCTGTCTGACAAGTGCTTGAAGAAGAATGACACAAGCTTGGGACATGTAGCCTACAAAGACAGAATGAGAGAACATCTTTTGAAATACACTCAATCACACGTTTAGAGACCACAGACTTGAAATGTGGAGCACGGGCCAGGACAGATACGTCTTCTGAGTGTCTGGGGACACCTTAAAAGCACATACAGTCGAGCCTCGACTGACAACGTCACAGATGCTGTCAGATAGAACACAGATACCACCACAAGGTGAAGTCATAATGGTGTGGCACACTGTGGTAGGTGGACAATCTGCAAGACTTACATGCTGCCTGCCGTGACCTAATCTTCTCCGATCTACACTAGTGTTTAGTGGGTAGGGGTGAGGTCATTAGGGGGGTTATAACAGTGAATGGGGTTTGAGCCTCAGCTGTGATGCTGTGGGATGAGGGAATTCAGACAGCAAGTCTCTACTGTAGGAGCGCATGCGGTTTCTTTGCCTGTGCTGTGACATGCGGTTTCTAGGCCTTCAAGTGCTGTGACAAGAACATGCTGCTAATTTCTTGTTTATACACTTATTTATGTCAATTATGAAATCCCGTTCTGTTGATCTTTGTTGGTTCCTTGTTTTATTTTTGTGATTGTGTAAAATCAATGTGATTGTATTCTACAAAACATTTTTTTTTAAAGATTTTATTCACACTTTAAGTATCACTAAGATACTTTGCACAGGAGCTTGTATTCTTTGAGAAAAATAAAGCACAAATCAACTCCAGAACCTGCACAGTAACAAAATGTTACTTTATCACAGTTGTATGTCGTTTATGGATAACAGAATTAATTTTCAATCATATATAATGTGTTACATATGTACAGATTTGTAATACTACTCTATTCATCAGAATTGTCTTATGAGCCAAAGAATAACAATTTTGATTAAACAAATTCATTTATGCAGTAAATTATTTCAATTTAATATATTACGGTTTCTCCAATATCTCTTCAAGGCCACATCTCAGTTTAGTTTATATCTCTTTGTCCCAAATTGGCCCACCTAATCTTTGTTCGGGTCCTCCCGACCAAGGTTTATCCTTTGTTTACTTCATGACCTGTGAGATTTGGTCCAGGATTGAAGGTCTGTTGTAGCTGTTGGTCTGAACCTCCTCAAGCTTCCTAACATACTGCATCGGTAGACCATTCTGCTGGGCTCCTAAACACATCACCTATTCCCACACAAACACACACACACACACACTTTTATTTTATCTTTGTTTTGAACCAGAAAAAATATTCTGTTCTTCCAAAACCTAATGCCTAAATTTAACCTAACATAACTGCATGACTTAGAACCTAGCCCCTTATGCCTTCACCAAACACTAACCCCAATTACAGGTCTAACCCTAAACCCAGAAATAGCCTTTTTCTTGTCAGGTTTCTAGTTCCTACACGAACAGGAAACCAGGATCACACACACACACACACATTTTCCTTTCACTAGATGTTCCTGCTGTTTATATTGTGGTGATAGGAGACAGGTGTGTGTACCTGTTAATATTGAAGGGAAGAGAGTGTGTGTGCACGCGCACGCATGGACCTGTTTGTATTGTGGTGAAGGAAGACAGGCATGAAAGTGGTTCATCTGGTATGTTCTGCAGAGCAGCATCGTACCATCGCTGATCTCCACCGTCACCTCTAGTGGACAGTACATACCCCTGTCAACCCCCTCCTGCCTACACACGCACACACACACACACACACACACACAGTGAGAAAGTAGAGATGAAGCACCAGTTAAATACCACAGAATACATGTGGCCGTCAGTTAAGACTCTGTGTGTGTGTGTTCACGTGAGACTCACTGGTCTAGGCTGGTTAGGTGTTTGTTGCACATTCTCCAGATAACACCCCACACTTCTTCCCCCTCCTTCGGCTCAATGGTTGCTACCCCTCCATGCCAACGATTGTCAATGTGTTCCCCCCACAGACCAAATTGTAATGTGTAGTCCTGGGAAGGGAGAGACATCACATCTTTGGGCGAGTGTCTTGTCACACAGCCTTTATTCTCAGCGACAGGAACGAGTTCATTTTAGACAGAGGCTAATTATTTTTCCATTCTTTATGGACAGGTGGAAAATGAATATGCTAATAGCCACGGGAGGCAGGCGAGTCGCACCGACCCCTTGTTGTAGCCTCCGCACACCTTACAAGATTCTGAAACATTGTTAGCTTATTGAGGTGCGCTATTCGTGCTCCCGATCTGCTTTCTTCGCGACTCTAGCGCTGCCGGAAAAGGTGCGCCGAGCTAACGAAAACAAACGTGGTACACTAAAGAAATATCTGTTCAGCACCACCAGACGAAGAAATGTTTTATATAAATGTCTACCTTCAGTCGTCCGGTGGAGTGAAACATTGCCGAAGGGTTCGCAAGCTGAAGTCTCTCCTTCAACAAATTGCTTCCGAAGGCAAAATACTTGAAGTGCTCTTCTGTTGTTGACATATTTCTGGAGTAAAACGTTGGGATTAGAGCCAAGTAGCAGAAGCCGAGGCCCTACTGAGAGCTTTGAAATGAAGAACACGGAAATAAAAATAGACAATTTACATGTTAAAACTAGCGGTATCCCATTGCCCAAGAAGTCGGTGATAGGTTGTTCGCGAACGAACGGCTCTCCTAAACGTCTCTTTGGTGAACGTTGGGAACCGAATCTCATTGCAACCATTAGACCGATTTGTAGATGAAGTTAAAACATATTTACCAAAGATTGTATATCCGCACAGTCAAATTAATAAATAATGGAGGGTGCGTCTCTTTGTGTTTCACTTGCATTTGTCCAGAATGGGTAATTGCAGTCAATCCAAAGCAGTTCGAGATCCGGCTCTTTCAGGTGAGCCGTGCCAGAAGACCCGGCTCAAGAAAAATACTCTTAATCATTTGTCCTACTTATCTCATTGGCTAGGAAATCCGTCAGTTAAATTCACAGTGCATAATTCGAGGGTAGGCAATTTTTTTACAATCCTTAGAAATTCACATGATTGAAATGCTTTCTATTATTGTTTATTATCTATGTATTTCTTAATTCAGAGCAGTATTGTAAGATCACCTAGAACTGAACAAACTAGGTTGGTTACAAATCTTTTATTAAACCGTTCGCTAAAATATACCGTTCAATGCGAAGGCAAACTTCCAGTAACCTTAAGCATTAATTTGCTGTAACAGCACGGATTTCAGGCTTCCCCCAAAACACAAAGCTATTCATGCTATTTACTGTATATCGTCCCTGAAATTTCTTACCATCTGTGGGGGCTATTGTGATACATACACTACACATGGCATCGTGGATGGATTACAGTAGGCTGCACAAGTTTTAAACCCCGAAGTACCTCTCCAGTGTTAACATTAGAAATTTAAACTGATTTAACAGGGATTTTTTTTTCTCATTTGGAATAAAAAAATGGGACTAATGATAGTACATTTACCAAAAATATATTTTTGCGGCAACATCTCCGCATCAGCTGCATGGCCTAGTGGGAGTATGGCAGATCACTTTCAATAGCAAAAATATGAGTGTCCCAGTTGAGGGGTTAACGGTAGAAAATTTGGGGGAAATTCGCCTTTCAGCAGGACAACTATCCAAAATACACAGCCAAAACTACACTAACGTTCAAAACTAATACTCACCTAAAACAAGAACATTGTTTTCATTTGATTTTGTCAGTCTTGTCATTAAATATTTTGCACCCTAAAGTGCTGTTTGTGGTATTTTTCAGACAGAAAGCCTTGGTGGTTAAATACTTATTTAATCCACTGTACCAGTAGTGTTAGAGGCACCCCGTCATATGAAAGTACCACACTCATTCACTATTCTAAGTGACCTGACCTTGTCCCCACCAATCACAAACAAAATAAGGTTCACATGGGCAGCAGGATGTTAGGAGAGGGGAATGCCCTGTTATGTTTTAATAGAGTAGAAGTTGTCACTGTTGTCTAAACCAGTTTCCCAATCCTGGTCCCAGGGACTCAAAGGGGTACACATTTTTGGTTTTGCCCTTGCACTCACACAACTTATTCAAATGAATGAATTGAAGATAGATGTAATCAATCTATCAGGTTTGTAAGTGGTAGGTCAACATTGCTTGAGTGCTGGTGCAAAAACCAAAATGTGCACCCCTCTGGGTCCCAAAGGACCAGGAAGTACTGGTCTAAACCAATTATCTTTTGGTGTAACATTGCAAATAGATGGATTATCGTGCGTCTTTAGACTGCATCTTTAACAATGTAGGAAATGTAAAAAAGTCAGAGACCCCAGAACCAATCAGATGAAAATAATACTAAACAGAAGACGCATAAACACGAGAATCCCCTTTAACTGCCAAATGCAGTTAATCACTAACTCTGCATTTGGCAGTTAAAAATAACTGGTTAAATAAACAAATCGGGTTTCAGTCAACAGAGCAATTCAAGTTATTTGGACCAACCTCACAACAAAGCAAAAACATGGAAAACACACAGACTTTTCGTTGTTCATGTAGAACATCTTTAATGTACAAAATAAGAAAAACAAAAACCTGCACTGAGATTCACAAATGTTTCTGAGAAAAAGTGACAAAAAACATTGCTGTACAAACAGTAGGACATGACTGACAGCTGAGTTGTCATGGCAATCATCTCCTGGGCCCTCCTCTGCCCCTGCCCCTACCTCTGCCACGCCCTCTTCCTCTGCCCCGGCCACGCCCAGCAACTGGAAAAAAATAACAATATGGAGGTAAGGGGTTGGAGAAGGATGACAGAAAGATTAGTTATGAGTCACAAATGCCTCTCTCATTTCTTCAAGACATGTTTCAAATGTTACAGCGTCAACAAATGCCATTCATTACAATGAAATTAAAAATATTCCTAAAATTCATCTTTAAATAAGCCTGCGGTTTGAAAATGAATATCCAGTGGCACAATAGACGATGGCTCAACTGAAATCCTCTCAATCTAGTACAATTACACTGATTCATACATGATTATCCTTAACCTTGGTATCATCCACAAGGTAGAAGCATTCAGAATAAAAATATTAGGCATGACAATCAAAAACAAGACAAGTATTCAAATATCCAAATGGTTGTGTCTCAAAGAGCCAAATAGAAACATTTGGCCATATATCTAAATGTGAACCAGTAGGAATCCATATATATTTTTTAAATGTTCGTTCAAATAGGTTGTTTCTCTTCTTGAGAGAAATCTTTGAGAGGCCTGTTCCGACCAAGATCAAGACATTGACCGGCCTCCCCATTTCTCTGCTCCCCGTGTGTGTACTTACCAGCCTCTCGCTTCTTGGATTTAACCTTGGGTTCTATGTCCACCAGCAGAGTGTCCAGAGGCAGGCTGTCCGGCAGAATGAAGTATCTGATGTTGTTGCCACGGATACTGAGGCTCTCCAGCTGGGTGGGCTCCCGGTTCTTCAGAGTCATCCTCACCGCCTTCAGGTGGGTGTTCATACTCACATCCACACCTGGGACAGGGTCAATAACCCCCGTTAATGTCATGACGCTATGTGACAGATCATGCACACTGTTACGTAGCTACCCTATTCAAAGTTTGCTGACAAAGCTTTCCGAAATGTGGTCGTGCTCCAGTCTTCCAGTTACGGTCACTCAATTTGCCATTGTTTGCTAGAAGTTGTTTGACTAAAGTTATTCAGCACAGAACAATATTAGAAGCAATACAACGTTGGGCGTTCGTGCTTCGCGAGCTGAAATAAAAGATCATGCAAATATTCCACTAGAAACATCTCATGTGAAATTAATGATTAATGTCTAATCAAATAATTTACTTCCACAAACTTTGAGTCTAGAAATCAATTAAGTGTGGGCAAGTTGTATTTATATTTTTGCTCATTGGAGCAACTGATATCGAAACAACTAATAACTTCTCCCTCAATTTGTCTTATTAGTCCCTCATGCCAATGTGTAGAATTGTATGTGTTGTAAAAATTGCAAAATCGCTAAAAGGTGAAAAATTGCAGGAAGTTAACTACACAATGTAAAGTGATTGTGGAAGATAGGCATTTGGGCAAGCTAATCAACACAGACCGTTCATGATTAATTCAGAATCTGTTGTGGGCTCTCTAAGTTGCCTATCCCAGCCAAACTCCTGGCTCACCCTTTGCCATGCCTATACACTAGTCACACAGACTGTTACACCTAACACCAATGGGGTTGTACCACAATTAGTACGAATTGTAGAAAGTTATAAAATTATAATAAATGCACGATTGATAAAATTATAATAAATAATAAATTGAATTTTTGTGCATTATCCAATTTGGTGACTGAGCTGGGCTTCACGCCAGGCAATGTGCAACACATCGATCGTCTGTAATAGTTTTCTTGCGGGTGCTGTAGTTATTTTTGTACATTGTACGTTATTTTGTTGAAATTCTTGGTTTCTCAATGTTAGTCTGAGTTAACACTGCAACTGCTAGCAAAGACGTCTGCACCAAGACTGTCCCATATACACAACAGCACGGTTATTGAAAGTTTCAGCTTCAATGTCAGTGCCTACAAAAATACTTAAAATGGCTGCAAATATACCTCAAAGGTTGAGAAATGTTGTCTAACTAGCTATTGCAATGGCACAAGTATAGCAAATGCAGCAAACACCAATGCATTTAATTAATAGTTAAAAGAACAACAGTTCAATGTTTTGACACAGGCTGTAAGTGTAAAATAAAAAACACTTAACTTTAACTCGATTATTATTATTATTCCTCCGTTTAATAGATAGAAATCATAGCCTACATAATTTTAATAACCAAAGAAGAACCTGCATTAAAACAAGAATGTGTAGCTTTAGATAAAATGTATTTTAACACCAGTAATCAGTGGTCAATTGGAGGTGTAGTAACTTTCTGGTACGGGCGTCTTACCTGTGATAGTTCCATGGACCTGGGTTCCATTTTTCAACTCAATGGTCACAGTTTCATGACTGAGTTTCATCAAAAATCTACAGGAGAAAAAGCATTTTATGATTTCAAGTAATGTTATAAGAATAGCTGTTACAGTACACATTTTATTTCCAGGTTGTCCTCACACAGGCCCTGCAGTAAACAATTTCGACAGACAACGGGATGTAAGCTATCGTTACAATATTTACTTGTCTAAAATGTCTCAAATCAAACGAGAATAATCGACCAGAATATATGAAAGCGAAAATTAACGTAAGAGAAAAACAAAACGCAGTTGTTACTCTGTATTGAACAACATTGTTGTAGTAAAACAGCTAGGGCCCAGTCTGCACAGTGGTCTGTTAGCCAATAACAAGTTAGCATTTGGTGGCTAGCAAATATCAACAGCACTCATTACAGAGTAACAATATAGTTCTCAGAGGCAGTTATCCGGTTTTTCGGAACTACATATCTTGTAATCGTGGAAACAAAAGATAATGAAGTCAGAAAGAATAGGATATTGGCACGTCTTATTCATTCATACCAGCTTAGTTAGCCTCTTCCCGCCTCGGAAATCCTGCTTCTAAGCCTGCACTCTATATCTCAATCCATCCAGCAAGTTAAATCTATATTTTTAGTATATTCTTGGAAGTATAAGAGCTCAGATATGTCTTCATTATTCTTACCGTACAAGTTTCATGATGGTGATGGATTGCAAAGACAAATCCTCCACCAAAGACAGAAAAAATTACAGCGTACAAGTGAAATCACAGGCCGCCGCTGTTGAATGAAATACGTTTTCGTCGCAGACACACCGACGTCATACAAAAACGACAGAAACCGCAAATCGCTAAAAGAAAGCATTAATGAAAAATCCCCTCTAGTGGTCGATACCGGTAGATACAACAAATCAACAAAATGCATGACTAAAACAGCATCACACTTTGCACATTTCTTTAGTTATAATAGGACGGTTTTGTGATGAGGCTGTACAACTCCCTTATTCTGTTCTAATTAGACTGGCAACCAGTTTCCAATAGCAGTAATGATCGTATACAAGGCAGGACTTGGTGTGATATATGGCCAATTTACCATCTTTAAGAGCTGTTATTATAAACAACGCACTCTGGAGTGCCTAGACATGGTGCTTAGTTGTGGTAAATTGGCAAAATACTACATACCCCAAGATGCCTTTTTTCTGTTATAAACCATTTTCCAAAGCAAATAGGACAGTAAAAACTGATGTGATGTCATAGTTGTGTGATATGATCTCATTTACCCCTATCACCATTCAGTATTTCCAATGTACTATGAGTAAGTGTTGTATCCAGGCACACCATGTTGCTTTGTGCATGAAAATAACGTAACATTGTAGTAGCGTTGTATATTGATTATTACTGGTTACTACATCCCTTGTTTAAGTACATGCCTAAATAACATTAAAATAAAATAAACAATTGAAAGATTTTTTTATTGAGAGTTAACCTTTTACTGATACTACCACTCCTTGGCCACACATCAAATGTTGCTGTCATTTATATGGACTGGGAATGTATCAAGTATATTCTAAGAAAGTGCAAATAACATCAAGATTTATGGTTTCCAGGGTACAGTAATATAAAAATATGATTTTTTTTGAAAACTTGACACAGCCACTGGCCTTAGAACCTTGAATCAGATAACCCAAAAAATACAAAACAACATTTTTTTTTATTGTGAATAAAGTTGGGCTTAACAATAATCTCAACTTAAAACAGTGATGTTGTACAAAAAAATTAAGACTTTGAATGCAAACTACATGTTCATGTTTTCTATAACCTAAGGGCAAAACAACACATCCTGCTATTAAAAAGAGGATGTAAACTATAAGTGTTTTGGCCCTCCAGTACCAGATTTGAACAGCCCTGAAGTAGAGCAACATAGTTCATAAGAATTACAGAAATACGATTTCAGAATTAAATTAAAATCTCTTTCCTTGTATACAGCAGATTAATCTCTCATACATTGTCTGTCTACCAGTGCATACTGTATCCATTACACCAACACAAGGCCTGTCCCGTACCTAATCAAAGGCTTGGTGCTGTATGGATGATGTGTCTTAGAGATCAGTTTAGTCCTACTTTCAGATCATAATGAATCAGATTACATAGACGGAGAGGACTAGAAGCTTGATCTGCTCTCCTACTCAGACATATGGCTTCAGACCATAGCTGCTTCCATGAACACATCTCAAAAATAAAACATTTGTAAACCCCCCACACAAACAAGATAAAAAGAACAAAAACAAAATAGTATTAATATTATCTGCACATTGATTGGGGTTCTGCATCAACAAAAACATGATTGTCAATAAAAGAAATATTGAAAATGAAGGCACACAAATCACCTCAGTTGTGGACTATGTTTCTAAAAATTAACCATGTCACAAACCCTCTCATCTACCTCTCAAGAGTTATAATCTGGATAACAGTTGAACAAAAACTAAAACAAACCTGCCCTGGTGTTACTCTCAGACAACCGCATACAAGTAGTCTGTCCATCAGTAGTGAAATGGTTATGGAAGATAAAATCACTCATACATTATTGTATTTAAACACACAACATCTCTCATTAAATCAGGCAACTGAATGACCTGATTGAACCTGGGGCACATACACATTGGCTTCATCTGCCCAGTAAGCTACATCTAGTGGACACCCCATGCTTAATGTAGGACATTTCTCCTGCTGTTTCCTCTAAGTGCTTTCTCTCCCTACGTCTTTCCTAAGCGCTCTATGACAATACTGTCAATTATTCCCCTACCCCCATTTTCTCTTCCGTTCTTTTCTCTCTCCCTATATTATCCTCCATCTGTTGTTCGTCATTATCTCCGTTTCCACATCCCTTTCTCTGGCTGTCATCTGTCCCATCTGCTGTCACACCAGGTGAATTTGCTCATCCCACTCTTCAGATGATTGATCATCCACTAGACAGGGGGCAGGGCTTGGGTCCACTTCAGTGGGAGTGAGGTTGCCAACGCCACCGTTTGCGTGCGAGTGTGTCTCAACTGCATCCTGGGACAGGTCTGACACACACCCCGTGTCAACATACTCCACACACTCTTCACCCCCGCAACACTCTAGATCCAGAGTGCTGGGTCTTTTAACCTCCGAGCTGTCCCCAGGGCTGTCTTGTGCCCCCCCTGCCTCACCCTCTTGGGCCCGCCGAAGCTCAGCTAGAGCTGCCTCGCTGGAACCAGCCTCAGAGCTGGGAGGGGAATCCCTCTTTTGGTCGGTGCCATCATGGGGAGAAACTGTCGCTAAGTCTTTCTCTGGGGGCGAGTCCGTCTCGGAAATAGCGGAGGGGATGAGGGCGATGTTCTGGGGACTGTCCTGGGGGTGTGTGTGTTGGATCCAGGCCATAATATTGTCAAGGAGCAGGGCTCCGGCTGTGGGGTCAAGAGGCTCCAGGCAACCCGGGTCACTGGGGGAGAAGGGATCTCCTGGAGGGACCACTGGAGACAGGAGGTCTGGATCTGGGGAGGGCAGTGAGAAGGAGCAGGGATCTGTGCTAGGGGCTTTGGGAGCTAGGGTGTCTAAGCTGTGGGAATGTGTCTGGGGTTTGGCAGAGGAACTCCGGTCTGGATTTGTTGTAGGGTCGAAGTCAGCGGTGAGAGACTCTAAGTTGAGCGGGTTCAGGCTGTGAAGGTCCGGGACAGCGGCGGAGTGGCTGTGGTTCGGCTCTGGATGTGCATTCTGGGTACGAGAGATGGCCTGATCCAGGTCAGGGTGATGGGGAAGGCTGACCATGGCATAGGGCTGTGGGTCGGAGGCGTAAAGGCCTGTTTGTCTGGAGCTAGAAGAGCCTGTAAGGTCAGGGTGAGGAGGAGTGTCAGCGTAAGGTCTGGGTTGGCAGTGAACAGAGCTGTAGGCGGTTTCGACATCTGGGTGGTCACGGTTTGGGTTTGGACCACAGCTGTGGTCGTGCTCTGGAGTGAAGGGAATGTTGATAGTTCCATGGTCCGGGTTACAGTCCGCGGTGTGACCGTAGCTGTATGTATAAGGTGCGGTGTGGTCCATTTCCAGAATAGCATAGTTGTGATCCTGACCCAGAGTGCAGCTCTGGGCCGGGTTGTAGTGGTCTAAGTTATACGGCGTGGTGATATTAGTGTTGTCCAGGGTATATGGAGTGGTGATTTGTCCCAGTCTCATCAGACTTTCTCCGAGCTCTAACAGCTCAGCGTTGAGTGACAGGTTAGTGTCTGGTCTAGGGTGGGGGGCGGAGCCACTGGCCCCCAGAGAAGCACCAACAGTTTGGGGGTCCTGAGAGCCACTCAGGCCCCCAGCTCTTTGGCCTGTTACTGGACCTATATCCAAACCCTGTCCAGACCCAAGCCCGGGTCCTTCAAATGCACCAGAGCTTCTCCCCATCCCTCCCCCTAGCCCTTCCCCCATTCCTCCCTCCCTCCGTGAGTCCTGCAGTGACAGCTGGATGGCCAGAAGAATGTTGGGGTCATCCTCATCCAGGGACCTTAGAGGCTGTCTCCTCCCCACAACTCTCTCCTGAAGGACCTCTGTAACGCGGTATTACAAAGCACAGGGTCAATGGTCAGACAAACACAGGATGTACTGAAACACTGTGTGTGTGTGTGTGTGTGTACCTGTATTTTCAGTGTTCTGGTTGGTTTCAGGAGTACTGCTGTTGCTTCTCAGATTGTGTAAACTCAGCATGTCTCCTCTACGGCGCGGCCTGTGTCTCCGCCGGTACTGGAAATCTGCATACTCCTATAATTGGGACATTACACAGGTCAAGTCGTGTGGATGTCTTGACGAGAGAGGACATGACTATCACATTTGGACCTGTGGCTAAACTGTCACAAAGGGTGATTGTCTCTGGTGTTGCGTATTTACCTCAGGAGAGGTGAATCCTAGGTACTCCCAGTCCCATGATCCAGCAGGGAAACTGAAAGAAATTCCACATAGAGTTAGTTTTTTATGCAATGACCAGCCCTGTTTTAACTACTTGTTTACTGTGAGTTGCCCTCAAAATACATCTTATGTTCATTTCTAACTAATTTCTACAAATTGCCCCGCGTCCATCCCCTCTCTGTCTCTCTCTCCCCGATCTCCAACCGACCTTCTTCTTGGTGCTTCAGGTGAGTCGTTAGGGGCCACTCCTCTAGCCACGGAGGCCAGAAACTCCTCCCTCTTCTGTTGTACCAGACAGGCGGCACTGATGATCTTGTGACACGGCGTGCGCAGGTAAGGACGGTTCACCTTCTGTGCCAAGTCCTCCACCGCCATCTCAAGGTCAGTCTGAGAGAGAGAAGAAAAGTGGGAGAGAAAGGCAGAGGTGAAGAAAAGTTTAGAGCCCAGATGAAACCGGCGGGTAAAGACAAAGTCCCACTGTCTGTTACAAACCCACCTGCATGAGCTCAAATATCTCCTTCTGTGTGCTGTGAGGCTGGAGGAAGAACCCATACGGGTAGGAGCACTTCAGTACACGACGTGTCTTCAACAACTCACACACACCGTCTTCAATGAACCTGGTGTCTGGAGGAGAGCCTTCACCTAAACACACACACACACAGACCCACACCCACACACACCCAGACACACACCCAGACACACACCCAGACACACACACAGACCCACACCCACACACACACAGACCCACACCCACACAGACACACACCCAGACACACACCCACACCCACACACACAGACACACACACAGACCCACACACACACACACACACACACACACACACAC